>PVIR01001323.1:113557-127963 GCA_004026965.1 Petromus typicus | reverse complement strand
AAAAATGATAAATTTGAATCATTTATACTTAAATGGACGTACCTTGAGGACATCCTTATAAGTGAAATAAATAGGTCACAGATGTGTAAATATCGTATCTTTTCTCTGGTATGAGAAAACAAAGCTATAAATGAGTTCTAGAATGTATGTTATATATTGTGAAATAGAAAACACTCAAAGCGTAATGGAGTGAAGGGGGTAAAATAATGAGATTATAACAAAAAGAATGGAAACAAAGTTTATGTACATGGGGGTGGGGGTGGGAGGGCGGGCAGGGTTATGGGGAAAAATGAGAATTAAGTTGTGTCATATACTGGTACAAATTCTCATTGTTGAATGCAATCATGATGTATATATGAAATGTACCAATAAAGATTTCAATTAAAAAAAAAAAAGAGCTAAGAGCTAGAGTAGAGAATAAGATGAAGAGGTAAAGTGATGAACTGAGTCAAGGTCACACTATGGAGTGTCTTGTATTAATATTTAGATATTTTAGGGTTGTAGTTTAAAGGCAAAGATATTAGAACACTAAGCTATGAACTTTCCATGACCTTTCTGACCATATTTCCTTTGCTCTTTAAATGATGACTGAACTTACAATGTAATGAAGCACCCTATGAAAGAGGGATGAGATAGAAATAGACAAAGCAGAAGCAACTTCTGGAGGAGATGTTGATAAATCTAGAGATTCATGGAAACAAGAAGAGATGGATTAGAAGTGGGTGGTGTAGGGAGGAAAGTTTGAAGATGAAAAAATCTTATTTGCTTTGATTTCTAAGTCATTAAAAGCTACTTTCCCATCTACTCTTCTTTGTAGATTATCACAAAATAAAGATAACAGAGCCCCTAGAATACAGGTGACCACAACATAATATTGAAATTCTATCAAATATTTCCAGGGTCAAATTTATTCTTTGCTAGTCAACAAATAACACCTAAATAACAGGATTACTTAGCATATACAGTTTTCTGTCTAGTAATATATAACATAAACAGACATATAGAAATAACTAAGGAAATTACACATAGAACATGAAAAGCAATTCCTTAACCTTTGCCTCCAGTTCTCAGTCTAAACCACATGAAATGCCAATATAGAGATGAAGACACAGAAATCAAAATGTTAAAGTACATTGGTACATAAAAATCGTTAAGTTAGTTATTACTAATTCAAGTCCCTGACTCTGAACTAACAGACCATTACATGTAAACTGGTGGATTTTTGGGAGGACACACTGTGCATTCAGATCTATTTACCCATGCAGTTTAGTGTTGTCAGAGCTACAATTTCTGCCATTCACCAGCCTTGAAGTTCAGGGGATGAAAAAAAATGCCCCTGAGAGGTAATACGTTGAAGCAATCTCTAATTTTGTTTACTTCCTGTCGCAATGTGCACACACACGTCTTCCAGGAGTAAAAATTTCATCAGGAAGCATTTATGGCTCTCAGACCCTATCGCCTACACCTTGGAGTTTAATTTGTTCTTATTGCTGGGATATTCCAGCTGCCTTATATTTTCCTATCACTCATGGACTGGCAAAGAGAAATTTGATATTTAGGACACTGACCTCAAGGTCACCTTCTTTGTCTTCAGAATCTCCCTGACATTTTTTTTTTATTATTACTCAACTCATCAGTGCTTTCTGAGCCCCAGTTTCCCTATCTGGCCTCTGTCTGAGGAAAAATATTTGCAAAAGCCCGAGTTCTGTGACCTCTTGCATTTCAGTCAGTTTCGACAGGGAGCTCAGCAGATGGCCCTTATTGGACATTATGTAACCCAATGGCCCCCGGAGCAAAATACAGAAGTCTAGACCCAAGACCACTCTCTGATTTCTTATCTAGGTGCGGACAGTGATCTGAATAAGTGAAAATAAGTGATAAAGGTGCAGTCATCTTCATAATCAAAGGTTTTTCAATAGAGCAATTTGTGCTTAAATTGCATCTATTCCTAATGGAAAAAACAATTTTTATAACTTCTCTCAGTTTCTGTTTTCCTCTTTATAAAACATACTAAATAAGGAGGATTTATTTTTAAAAATAATGCATGTGAAGCCAGTGGTATAATACCTGGCACTAACTTAGCACAAATATGGGGACTCATTCTTATGTTGAACCATATTTCAATTTGGTGACATCTGCTGTTCAATACTATTTCTATTTACCATAAACTATTACTTTGAAAATTATAGCAATTGTTGTAGTTCTGATATAATGTTTTTCTGAGTGTTCTTAGTTTCATCACATAATATTTAACTTATTTTTTATCCTTAAACTTATTGTTTAAACTTATTGTTTACAAATATTGTACTACATAGTAGGCATGAATTCACATCATTAGTGTTGTTGGCATGCATTTCTTTTTAACGATGAGGAAAGGGGTTCTGAGATAGTATATGAATTGTCTAAGATTATGAAACTAAGAAAAACAAATAGTATTAAGAACCATGGCTATTTGATTCAGGATACTGATATTATACAAACAATTAATATATTTTTAATATCTCTCAAAACCTTTTTGTAAGTCTTTCCTCTCATTTGTAAATTTTTAAAAATTAAGCATATAGAATTTTTTACTGCAAATTAGGAAGAACTGCAGATACTGTACTAATGAGTTTACAGACAGGGCACATTAGATATTAAGGAATAGGATATGTCTTATGAAAAGACTAATTTCCTTGTTTCCCTGGAGGAAGGAAGTAGCTGTACTTATTCTAGGCTAATGTCAAAAACAGCTTACTTTATAGGACACATGTTCTGTACAGCTACAGATTTTAGAAACAGATTAAATATATTAAATGGCATATTATCAGTTAGCCCTGGGAATAAATTCTTCTCAAAGTATAAAGGAAATTGAGAGGTGAGACCATCTAAAATTGGGCAAAAAGTCTTTGCAAATTGATGCTTTTATACATCCTTTTTGCACTCTGTGTGAGTATGTTTGTAGAGTGCTTGCATGTGTAAACTGAATATACATGAGTATACACAAATGGATTCCTACTCATATGTCTTAGAAATATCTTAATTACTTGGATAAACCAAGATGATTTTTTTTTATATATTCAAGTACCCGAACTGTTAAACACAAGAGTGGAGTTTGAGTCTCCACTGAATAAACCTTGTGAATGATAGGCTTTGAGAAATTTTCTTATCATTTCTCAAATATTTGTCATCTGTAAAACAAAGTCATGGAAAGAGATTATCTTTACTTTCTTTGATGTGTAATATTCTGAGAACAGGATTCCATCAACCTAATACTAGCTAATATGGTAGACTAAACCTATGTTCACATAACTAATCCCCAACATTGCCTGATCCTTCATTTACAAACAGCACGTTTATCTGTATAACTTTGGAACAGTAGATGCTATAGCAATTTTGCAATATAAAAATGGTCACATTTCCCCAAGTTTTCTCTACCCACATCCCAAACTTGATTTGGTTTCTCTGCTGCTTGAATAAATTTGAACAAGTGATCTATACAACCAATAGTTTGCCACTGATTTAATGTGGTAAAAAAAACACATAATCTATTCACCAAATTCCTGTCCTCCATCCTCCACTATTCCTCTTTTTCTCTTGTTCTTTATCTTCTTGTTCCTCCTTTATTCTTCCTTCTTCTCCCCCCCATCTGCTCTTCTCTCTTTCTCCCTCCTCCTCCCCACTCTGTTTTCCAAGAGGACCAGCAGAGTTTAGCAAGCTGGAGAAAAGGAGACCACATGGAACACACATGAACCACTGTAGCCACAGACGTCTCAGATAAACCAGATCTTAGCTGCACATGGCAGGTCTGCAGTTGCATGAATGAGCTGAAATGAGAGAAGAGCTTCTCAGTTGGTCTCAGACTCAATTATTGGCATAGAACTTTGAGATTAACTGCTGTTTCAGATTTCAAGCCCAAATAGTAAAATGATTTGTTACACAGGAAAAAATCAAAACAAAAAAACAACCAATGCACAGAACTTCCTACATGACTTATATTTTATAAATATGTTCACTCTTAGTTCAAGACTACTGACAATACCTATGTCTTCAGTAGAGCACACAATAGTAAATTTCACTTTTTGGTAGTTAGTCTAGTCAACTGAAGTGTACTAAGAAATGCTTAGTAAAACACATATATTAATCATCTTTCCTGTCGCTGAGGGAAAGTATCAGGTACCTACAATTTAAAAGAAGAGAGCTTTAACTTTGTTGATGATTTTAGAGGATTTCGTACCCAGTAAACTGGATCCATAGTAGGAACTCCATGGTAGAAGGATACAGAAGAGTAAAGTTGCTTAGTTGAGGGGCCACAAAGGGAATCAGAGGGAATCAAGTTGTCAAGCCAGGTTAACTGTCAGCATACCTCCGGGATGACTAGATCATGGGAGCTCTAACTTCAATGGATTAATTCACCAATATGATCTTAATTTGGTGATCTTTATGGAATACAATAGAAAGGAGAGTTGCATTTGGTTAGAGAGAGTGAATCAGAACTGTGGTATTGAGACTGTAAATTAACTCAGACTCCTTCTGGTATTCCTTTTTCTCTGCTTCTTGTCCACCATGAGATATGCAGTTTCTTCCACCATGCCTTTCTGCCTTCGGGCTGTGCTTTACCTTCTCCCCACAGCAATGGATCACATCAATCACAGATGGGGACTTCTGAAACTGTGAGTCCAAATAAACCTTTCTCTTTTAAGATTACAGTGCATCTTTGAGTTATGATTGGCCTGACTCATGAATAACTTGGGTTATGACTGAAATTTTAGTTTTAACTAAAGACCAAAGATTTCACTTATGATCGGAATGTCAGCTTCTTGTGCTTCCAGATGGTCTCAGATACAGGTTTAATCTTTAAAGAGTTCTAGAAGGAACATGACACTCTTTCCTATGTGGGATCCATGGGGAAATTCTCAGCCAATGTCTAAGGCCACTGAGATCTGCCTGTAGAAAGGAGAGTGACTTCAAGGGCTGTGTAGAGGAGTCTCAGCCTTCAGTTGATCAGTTTGAGTTACAACCTCTCATGAATGAATTGAGTTCCTATGTTAAGGATCAATTGTAATTTTCAAATAACTTTTCACAACAATGCAGATATATCAGAAATCCACATTGATTATATTTATGTATTAAGTTAAAATATTTAGTGATAGATTCCCATTTATTTTAGTAATAGTAGACTTTATCCTATCCCATTAATTACCACCTACCCTGGATTATCTGTTAGGATATTATTGTACTACAGAATTTCTATTATTATGAAATTTGAAAGTCTAAAATCCATTCTTTCTAGACTTCTTCACTAGTCCTTTCTATTGTAGGGTTTCACAAGTGTGAGGTACTGATAAAGATACTTGGAAGGTAGAAAGCAAATAAAAAACATGATTACTCACATAAGCAGGCATGCTGGGGACTAGTAGAACAAGATATGACATTTTGGAGATGCTTCACATTCAGTCTCTGGTAAATTATAGCAGTGCTTTAAACAGCTGGTACACTTGACATAAATTACTTGATATTCTTATACATCTTGATTGCAGAGTAGTATTAACATCCTCACTGAACTAACATTGTTCTAACAAAGGATTTGCAAATATTCAGTTCCCTGTACTATGTCCCTTTCTATTACATATTTGCAGATTGTTTTCATTTCGTATGACAAACCTTGAGAAGGTTTTCAATACAAGCTGAACATCTCTAAACCAAAAAATGCGAAATTTCAAATGTTCCACAGTCAGAAAATTTCAAAGTGCTGGCATGACACGAAGAAGGAGTAGTTTTCCTCCATGAAATATGTGATTGTCATAGTAATGAATATTAAAGAGGATATTCTTCTTTTCTGTTCAATTAAATAAAGTTCACCGTTTTACTTAGTCTCACTTAGTATCAGTTCTTGTATCTCTGTTCTCAGATACAATTCAGATATTACTTTAGAATGAGATGATTAGATTGAATGAAGAGATTGGAATTATAGGCTTGAAATAGACCATGTAGTAAAGCCTTGCTCGTACTACATATTAGCTGGAGTACATATCATCAATATGACTCTTCACAACTGAGGTTGATTTCCATTACTTTGCCCAAGAAGATTTTATATGGGAGTTTACAATTTTCCCCTCCCTTTAAAAAAGTTTTCATCTTTATAAGGAAGGTAGTAGGTGAAGCCTATACTTTAGGAGCTGGTTATCGTATCTACCACCTTAAAAGTAATCCAGTTACTCATATGTTGCAACTTTTGAAAATTTCCTTTAATTTTTTAAATGTTCTGTTCTGTTTTTGTTGTGATTTACATTTTTTATCTTGTAATGTAGTTTGTAAACATCACCGGTCTCAGTGATTCTTCCCTGGGCATTATGGAGATTATAGAGATCCTATCATCCTTCCTCTCATTGTGCTTTTGAATTGTATTCTACAAAATGTAATTTCTATACTCGTAAGGAATATGCTGTGTTGAGTACCCCATGTGATATTTTTATGGTTTTTTTTTTTGTTGTTGTTATTGTTGTACCTAAATTCCACCAATGGTATGTGATGTCACTGAGATTTGAGGGTGGATGCATACTTAATCTTATAAATACCTTTAGAAGCTGGTGTGGTGCAGGGAACATCATATATACTTGATAAATACATATTAAATGAATGGAATAAATTCATAGAAAATATATTAATAAAATGAAAATGTTATAGCGGACAATCAAACTGTTAGCATTAAAACACTTCCCATGGGATGATGACTGAAATACTAACAAAAGTGATGCAAATAGTTGCATTTTTGAATCTTTGGTTTATGAAAGTCATCATGAAACAGTTGTAAAGAGTTAAATAAATCAATGCCACCCCCACAACTGTACCTTTCATTGGTGCTTAAAGTCCACATGAGTCAATTAAATGCCAATAATTTACATCCTGATAATAACAAATTTTCAACCTCAATTCTGACTTTTCTATAACTTTCATCTAAAGTCTTTCTTCTGAATGACAGTCTTTCTGTACTGGTTTTAGTAAGAGTTGTGTGATATAACAACAAAAATTAGTTAAAATAAATATATTCATTTAAACTGCTGAAGAGTTTTAAGTTCAAAGAATCAGATGATAATGGCCAACAGTTCCACGAACCTGTACAATAGCCTTCATTTCACTGAAATTTAAAATGACCTCATCTGGAGAAGAAAAGAAAATAATACATTGTATGTTCTTATTAGGAATACATGTTATATTATAAATTTAATTAATACTAACTGTTGGCTTTTATTCCTTGCAATGGCTTACAGAAAAACATTACTGTTATCTACTCTTTTAAACATATTACTTTTTCCTCTGGATTTTTTTTTTTTTTTTTTCCTATTAAGTAAAAAAAAAAAAATCAAAATCATGAAAGTCCATTGGTTTGGACTGAGCTCCTACACTGAGGCCCAATAAATGGGAATATTTCCAATGTGGTCATACATGTTAAAGTCCACAGAGTTGAACTGAAACCTTGAGAATACAGCTCAACCTCAAAAGAGTCTGGGCTTCTTCCCTGAAAACAGGAGATTACAGCTCAAATGAGTTAGCTCAAAAAGGAAACTCCTTTCTTTTAACCCTTTTGAAATGTAACAAGAAGTAACCTGATATGAGTTGATGAGTTATTTCTATATACTTGTATTTCTAGTGCCTCTGTTACAAATCCAGTGCTCTGATATTATCTGGTATGGACTCTCATTTTAATCTTGGGATGGACATCACCCCCATTTATAAGTCACCAAAAAAGCCAAGTTTATCTATAGCTAAATTTGTTGTTACTTTGTATTTTGATATCTTTCTGGAACTAATGATTCATGAGACACCAAGGAAATTGGTTAAGGAAAATGGAATGATGTTCAGTTTTTCCCTCTGTGCAGAAGGAGACTGGGAGTGGGATCTTGGAGAGACAATGGCTCTACCAGCTAGTGGCTGATAGCTGACTACTAGCTGATGGCTGATAATCGCTGACAACTATCAGTTAAATAACTAACAGAACTACCAACTGCTGGCTGATAGCAAAGTTTATTAGAATATCACAGGCTTATGTAGTGTACATGTGGAAGTGGTGGCCATAATAGCTAGCCTTGGAATAAGAAGATGGAAAAATACCTGAGTACGAGTCAACATGCTTAGGGGGCAATACAAAAACATTCTGTGAGCATATAATCAGAGGACACTCAGCACAGGTAGAAGCATGACCCTCACATCTCCACAAGCCATTTTTGGCGGGTTGGGGTCCTGGCATTCCTGGGATGAGTGTGCGGCAGCCACGCGTCCTCAACTAACTCTAACATAATGAGATGTAATAAGTGGAACTTATTTTTTTTTTTTTTGGTAATGTGAGAATTAACTCAGAGTTCATTCATGATGAAATGAGATTTAGTAGTGATAAATATACATTAACCTGGTGACTCCTGGATGATATGTGGGTAACTTCTTCACTCTTGAAGCACATTTCATTATCAGTATTTATTTATTATTTATTTATTTATTTATTTTGGAGACAGGGTCTTCCTGTATAGTTCAAGCTGGGTCTGCACTCACTGTGTAGCCCACCCACACACTTGTCCCAGACTCATAATAATCCTTCTTCCTCTGCCTCGGAAATGTTAGGTTTATGGATGTGCACCATTAGACCCATTTAAAAAAATTTTTTTAATTATCTTTATTGGTACATTAAATATACACATCATGATTGCACTCCATAATGGGGATTTGTACCAGTATAAGACACAACTTAATTCTCATTTTTTCCCATAGCCCCACCCACCCTACCACCCCCCCATATATATAAAATTTGTTTCCTTACTTTTTTGTTACAATCTTAATTCAAGTCTTTATTGGTAAGTTATATGTACACACCATAGTCACTTTCAGCATTGAGAATTTGTACCAGTATATGATATGAAACAACTTAACTTTTAATAAGCTTTGTGAGCTACAGAATTCATTCTTTTTCTTTTTCTTTTTTTTTTTTTTTTTTTTTTTTTTTTTTTTTTTTTTTTTCAGCTTTATCAGTACCACTTAGGTATACATTATGACCACATTCATCTTTGGCGATTTGCCCCCATATATAACAAATCTTGGTTTATGTTATTTCCTTTCTTTTCTTCCCTCCACCCCCCATCCTTCCATTTACAAAAATTTAGCCCCCATTTTTCTCTCTTTTTTTATAATTTTCCTTTTTTTCTTTCCTTCTCTCCAATCACTTTCAAACTTTCTCTACATCCTTAGAGACTGGATAAAAAATATATGGTTTTTATTTTTATTTTTTGCATATAATGGAATGCTATTTAATTCTAAAAAATGATAAAGTAGAAATATTTATAGTTAAATGGGTGTACCTTGAGGTCATAATCTTAAGTGAAATAAATAAGACATAAATGTGAAAATACTGAATTATTGCTCTCTGCAAGAGTAAATAAGGACCAGAATGTGTACTAGCTAATGTAAAATGAGAATTTGTTCTTAAGAGAATATCTTGAAAATAAAATTTCAACTGATAATGGCCATCTTTAACTGCAGATTTTGCTGACCAATTGGGACAGGGAAGGATAGTGGTTAAAAGTGTGAACTTCGGAATAAAACAAAGCTATATTCATTAATCAACATTACCATTGTCTTGTTTGAGAATCTGAGACTGAAAGCAGGTTTTTATTTTATTTTATTTTATTTTATTTTGAGATAGAGTCTCACTTTGCAGTTCAGGCCAGGCCTGAACTAAGCCTTGAACTCACTGCAGTCCACCTGCCTCTGCTTCCCAAGGGCTGGGATTACAGGCATGTGCTACCACACCCAGAACTGTGGTATGCAGTACTGATTGCTGGTGCATCTGAGTCACCTCGTTCAGTATTGTTGTATGTGGTTACCAGGGATCCAACCCTGGCCATCGCACTTGCAAACCAGACATCAGAACCACTGAGCAAAATCCCCAGCCCTAAAAGCAGTTATTTACATAAAAACATTTCATATGTTTATGTATTGGTTCAATAAATTTTTAGTCATTTTCTAAGCTAAAGCAATGGATGAAATAGACAAATATATATTAAATATATATTTATTAAAACAAATATTTATTATATTAGTTATAAATAATATTTATCACAGAAAAATATAAAACAAATATAAACATATGCAGATAAATATAATTATTATAAACATCATAAACATAAATATTAAATTTTGAATATTTATTCATATTACATTTATAAATAAATCTAAATGTTTATATATTTATTACAATATGCCATTATATTATATATTATAGTATGTCATTATAATATATTGATATGATATGCATTCATATAAAATATTTTAGTATATAATTATGTATTCAGAAAAGGAAGATGAGTTTCATAAGCCCAGGTGCTTATAACTTGATAAATATATTAGTAGTATCTTATAATAATTCTATTTTGATTGTACCATGAAGTAAAAGTTTTAAGGAGCACAAATAGTTGACATAATTAATGGGCACTTCCATAAATTTAGTAGCTCGCAGGAGGAGGGGTTGCACCAGACCATGGTACTGGGGCTAAGAATTCTGGAACTATAAACTCCAGTATCCTCAGTGCACCAGAGGATGACCAGAGCCTTTAAATCCACAGAACCACTGGAAGAAACCCTGCAGAAGATCATGCAAAGCATTTTACCAACAGTCCGAGGGAAGCCAGTACCCAGTCACACGTTTGCAATTAAGCAGAGGTAAATTTGGGCCATAGAGTTTTTCTTTGTGCCTAACAGAAAGTGAAATGGGCTTGGCAAGCTCATAAGCCAAATGAGACAATGTTTGCCAATTACCTGGCACAGTGCCTAGCACATGACAAACTCTCAATAGACAGTAGCTACTTCAACCACAGGCTTTATAATTTTCTTGGATATCATGCAATTTTCCTGATTTTAGACAACTACATAATGGAACATATTGTGGTGTATCAATGCATTTGAATATAAGAAAATTAATGCCGTATTACATTTGCATTAAGTGTTATTCTTTATGAAGCCCTTGCATAGGTAACATCTCACTTTGCTTTCAGGTTTTTCTTTTAGTACACTATGAATATATGATGATATTCATATATTAAGTATGATCAAACATGCTCAGAGAGTCCATCATTTAGATATGCTGAGGCAGCATGGTTAATACATTACAGAAAAAAGGTTCTAATTCATATCTTTATTCTGAGGTCAAGATTTACCTCATTGAACAATGCTATCCCAATCATTAACATCTACAACTATTCTCTGTTGTTAATGATTTGACTGTGATTCTGTTTAAAGGTGAGTTATCTGTGAAGTCCTAATCTTGTTCTTTCTACAGATGAAACATCACCCAAATTGTCTAATAGCACATTTCTTATTTCAATAAAATACACTGTTTTAAAGAAATTATCTGGCTTTTCATGATTGTAACCATACATATCATATTTTAGGGATGCTAACAAATTAGATTCTCTTCAGGAAAGTAAAGGTAAGGAAGTGAAAAGGTCAAGAAACAATTTCCAACAAGAAATTTTTGGTAAAACTGTGACATTTATGTACTAGAATATAAGATCAAAAGCAGACACTGATACCACATTCAACCATTTGAAGGATTTGAAACAGAAGTTATATTTCTGCCTTCCTCATAATTAAAATCATGTTTACATCTTAAACCAATGGGTTGTTGAAAGATTTTGTTTCATATCTTGAAATTCCAATTGCTTTGCTGGGTATCAGACATAGAATATGTTTGGAAACAGAACAAGAATATTTTGAGGTACAGATTAAAAGCCATTGTCAGACATAATAAAGATACAAATGTCTGCTCCATACAAAGGAGTTATACAAAGAATGGTGCTGTATGATATTGAAACAGGATAGCTAATCATCCAGTCAGTTTTTCTTTTCTGCAAGTAAATGTCCTCTCATAGCTCCTCATAAATTGAAAAGCCATCAATTTCTAAGCCTCTCCCAAAACTATGACACTATATCATTTCTTGAAAGACTCATAGAAGGGCGCATGGAATGTGATTTTTCTCTCCTGTGCTCACACCTGTGGAGCTTATTAACACCAGTCAACAAATTCTTGAGGAAAGCAGAATCCATTTGTCAGATCTTAGATTGTTCTGTTAGTAAATTCTCATGTTCATTGTGCTCCATTTTCTCTTTTCACTACATACTCTCATATCCCTCCAGGAAGCCTTCTAATACTTTCTTCGGTGTCTCCCATGATTTCCTGTATATCTTCTTGGCTGTGAAAACATTTTCTATTAGTTATTTTCACATTGTTATGATTCTCTGCATGAGAAAATATCTTTCAATTCCATTTTGAGTGAATTTTCTGCAAATTTCTCATGTTCATACTTTTACCTTCACTTCCACTTGAACTTATTACTACACTGCTTTGTAGAGCAGGATAAGTTTCATTGTTTTTCCATATGTACTATAACATTTTCAATTAAGATGTACCTTTATGGTTAAAAATCATCATTAATAATGTCTCCAGTTCCAATAGTACCTTATATAATATCTTACAATCATCTTCATATGTATTATTTTTCAGCAGTTGTATGAAATATAAAGGACAATTCTTGTTATTTCATTTTGTAAATTGATTGTACTGGTACATTATACTTATACATTATGATCACATTCAACATTGATAATTTGTATTTGTACATGACACATCCTGATTCTTGTTATTACTGTTGGACATATAAGAAAACTGACATAGGGTGAAGTCAAGTGATTGACCCAAAGTCCTATAGTTCAGGATTAAAAATTTTAGAAGTAAAATCAATTTATTGTTAATTATTCTACTGTGCTTTCTCCAGCTGTAAGCTACATTTTACATTTCCATTATTTTTGTACGTTGAAGTTTTAGTAAAAAGGTTGGTTCAGAGCTATGCCCTCATGGGAAATAAAATGGAGCTGGATATTGTTCAGTGCACTGTACTTTTCATGGATTTATTTTGTTTGTTTGTTTCCTTTTTGCTTGTTGGATGATGTGATGTTGGATTCAAGACAAGGAGAGCCTTGTCATGGGACATGTGTTTGTACTGGGACATTGAATCATAGCTCCTGTCTAATGAGTCCAGTTTATACTTTCTTGAGCATCATTCTGAAGGTGGGTGAGAAATGGACCTTGTGTTTTCTCTGGAAATTCAAGAAAACTCAGCCTGGGAAAATTCCTGAGTTTTTGATGAAATGTCCCTATTCAGTGCATCACCACAAAGGTAACAAATTCATAGATTTTTGCTTTCAGCTCCTACATGCGGAGAATGCAGTATGTTAAGAGGTCTATTCTCTGTCCCAGGGAGGTGTGGTACAGAAATGAAGACTCAAGAGAGAAGGAAAAAGTAAGAGAGGGAGAAAGGGAGAGAGAGAGAGAGAGAGAGAGAGGGAGAGAGAGAGAGAGAGAGAGAGAGAGAGAGAAAGGGAGAGAGAGAGAGAGAGAGAGAGAGAGAGAGAGAAAATAGACAACAAATGGTGTGTTTTCTTGGAAACAAAAATGTAAAATCATATATTAAGGACGAGGAAATGGCACTGTAGATTAAGATGATAGAAAATGCTTCTGACAGTTCAATGGTCTTACAAAAGCCCAGTGTGGCTGTCCATGGTTCTGACTACAGAACAGCCCTGGCATTTGACTTGCTTCATTTTCTAGATTTAAATTCTATTCATTTTTAATATATAAAGAGCTCAAAAAAATCAGCCCACCCAAATTTAATGACCCAATTCAAAAATGGGCATCTGAAATGAACAGATATTTTTCAGAAGAAGAAGTAAGAGCAGCTAAGGAGCATGCAAAGAAATGCTTAACATCGTTAGTCATTCGAGAGATGCAGATGAAAACAACATTGAGATTTCATCTCACTCCACATAGAATGGTTGCCATTTCAGAATCAGCAAGCGGCAAATGTTGGTGAGGCTGCGGAGAAGAAAGAACCCTTCTCCACTGTTGGTGGGACTGTAGATTCGTACAACCCCTGTAGAGATCAGTTTGGAGATTTCTCAAAAAGCTAGGATTGGAGGTCCCATTTGACCCGGCCATTGCCCTGCTAGGTATATACACACAAGAATTGAAAGATTCATATCACAGTGACATATGTGCAGCCATGTTTATAGCAGCCCAATTTGTGATTGCTACATTGTGGAAACAACCCAAGTGTCCATCAACTGGAGACTGGATAAAAAAGCTGTGGCTCTTCTACAGAATGGAGTATCACTCTGCCATAAAAAACGATAAGTTTGAATCATTTCTACTTAAATGGACATACCTTGAGGATATCCTCATAAGTGAAATAAATAGGGCACAGATAGGTACATATCGCATCTTTTCTCTGGTATGAGAAAATAAAGATGTAAATGAGTCCTAGCATTGTATGTTATATATTGTGAAACAGAAAATGCTCAATGTAAAATAGGGTGAAGGGGGAAAAT
>PVIR01001323.1:69384-113457 GCA_004026965.1 Petromus typicus | reverse complement strand
AAATTAAGATGTGTCATACTGGTACAAATCCCCATTATGGAGTGTAATCATGATGTGTATATTTAATGTACCAATAAAGATTTAAAAAAGATTAAAAAATAAAAAATAAGATAAATTCTATTCATTTTTGTCACTATATGTAACTTTTGTACTAACCCTGTCTTCACATTTGCTTATAATGGCCATTTAAATTTCCAAATAAATTAAACTTTGTAATTTTTCCATCTCTAATACAACCATTAATTTCATTTCTAATTAGAAATATCTTGTCTGGACATGCCTATTGTCTAAAACCTCAGCTACTTTATATTCTCCTTCAGTCTCAGTGTAAATATATCTCCTGATTCAGCCGTTTTCTCTTTTGGAAAACAATCACTTGTCACCCAACATGTGCAAGCATAATGTTAGATGTTCAAGGTCTGGACCTGGTCCACTGTCTCCTTATGGAAAACGGAGCTGAGCATGTCTAAGGTTAGCTTTTGTTTTATGGCTTTAGATTCCCCAGTGTTAATAGTATTTGGAAATGTAAAAATGAAGTCATTCATAGATGCCCTAGAGTGAAATTACTTTTTAATTGTTATCCAATTCTGTGTATTTTTATATCAGTCTCTCTCGTCAGTCATGAGGCAGAAGAACATGACAGTACAGCATCTTAACTCAGACAAATATTAATCTGGATGTTATTTCCTTTAAAATAACTTTTGCTTTATAATGGTTTCTGACAATTAAAAGTGGTATTAAGAAAGAGCCTAATACAGAATCAGGCATATAGCAAATATTAAATATATGATAAAATATTATTATATCATATTCCTTTATTTTTCTCTTTCCTTTAGATATCCATAGCTACTCTACCATTCATAGTACATGTTATTGTGTATTTTATTATTCCTCCTGTATTAAACATTAATAACCATTTCCATTACATGATGGGAATCAAAAAATTTTCTACTAAATTTTTTATTTCAATAGAATTTCATATATAGTTGCTTATATATGTGAAAATCTGGAAAACAGATGGCTTGATTTGCGAATCTGTGACATTTAAAATATTACAAAATATTAGATTTTAAGTATGGATTTCACAATACTTTTCGTATATTTTTAGGAAATAAACATCACCATATGGAGATATGGCTCCATTTTTTATTATCAATGCATCACGTAAATCTTAGGCATGCATTTCACTTTATTAGGTTATTGTCTTATTCAGAGGCCCTACATTTTTACTACCATATTAGAAACATGGACAATGTATAATTCAGTGTATGGAATTCTATGCCATTGTCTCTAAGTTACTCTTGAAGTCTACACACAATTTCCCTATTTGCAAGTCGGGACAAATTAATGGAATAAATACCACGTGAGTATTTGCAATGTTATGCCCTACCTTATGTTATGTTTAGATCTGGAGCATGCCATCCCCACCACCAAAAACCTCATGTGTTGAGAAGTGTAACTTTTGGAAGACAACTGAATCACAAGGTGCTATAAACATCCATGTAGCAATAAACTGACTAGTTCATAGTTAACTTTGTTAGCTATCCATCAGTTATCTTATGTCTGCTTTTGAGCTGGCAAACATTGCTCTAAAACTTTTACCAAAAATAATGCTTTCTCTTTTAAATTGTCAGTGTTGAGTGTTTTTTCCCCATGGCAAAAATGTGACCAACATAGATTATAAATATTTACATGAGAGCATGAGGCTTACCATACTGAACTCTCACCACCAGCATGCAGGACTGTTTTGTTTTGGTTTTGATTGGTGTCATTCTAATTGTGCAAAAACGATGGGGCACACTGTTCAAGTGGTGAGTCTTTAAAGTTTTTTCTCATGTATTAACAATAATAAGTGTCCATTTTGGAGGATTTCATTGCTTTTTCTTTGAAATTGTATTGTTGATCATCAGTTCTTAACAATTACTTTGTCTGATCTGCGACCTATCTGTTATGTTTGCCACTTATGGTGAGAAATTATATTCCATTTTTGTGTATAAAAATCCACCAATGTTTAAGAAACTTGAGTTTTGAGATACTTTCCTACCTAAAATTTATAAGTATATAAGCTTCATAAACTTTCACTACTTTAGTTTTCCAATTTAGGAAGTGAATACTCCTTTAATTCATTTTGTGTGGGATAGGATATACAATTCAAGCCACTTTTTCAACTTTTACAGTAATTTGATACCATGCTCCTGGTTGTATAAAGAAGTATGTAGTAGAGAGCATGGATGAAAGTTATATTCATCTGGTAAAATAATATTCTCTCCTATAGTTTGACCTAAATCTAATTGTAATTCTATTCTAATTACCCAAATAGCTTTGACAAAACAAGTATTTTATTTACAAATTGAAATACAGTCTAATCCTTTACAAATGATGTGGATAAAATAGCTTTGAATTGAAAGTCAGAAATCTGGTCCTTTGTGTTAATTTGGCTATGTGCTTTTTTTCATTTTTTAGAATTATAAGACATCCATATTTCATGCATAATAGCAGAGTGGCTGAAAGCACAGATTTTGGAATCAAAAATATAAAGACTCAATTTTAGTTCTGGTTAAATTCCTCCTTCTTCCTGTAATAACTGGCGCAAATTTCAGCTTCAACTAGAAAATGCCTGTCAAATACGTATAATGTTTCATGATAGTTATATAAATTAGATTTATTTCATTATAAGGCTATGGGTTTTTACCAAGTTTTATAATTTATGGAGTTTATTGGTATATTTATGTGGAATTTACAATCACATTCATCACTGCAAATTTGCACCTGTATGTGATATGTATCCATCATACCTTTCAGTCCATATCTACAGTTTCAGTTTCTCCTACTAGAGGCTTGATTCGGTACCTACACAATGTGTTTTATTTACTTCACTTATGAGTATGGCCTCAGTGTGCATCCATTTAGTTATTAAAAACCCATTTTATCATTATGTTTGAATAGTATTTCAATTTATGTAAAGAAAAATACATCTTTTTATCTAGTCTCCAGTTAACAGACATTTATTGTTGTTTTCAAGATTTAGCTATCACAAACTCTGCCGCTATACACCTGGGTGAGCATATGTCACTGATTCTTTTCCCTCTTTGGAAACATGCACAGCAGGGAAATACCAGGGTCAAATGGAGTCTTGGATCATCAGTTTTTTGAGAAATCTCCACACCAAAGATTATAATGATGGTTTGTCATTATTTTCCCAGTGTATTTCATATTGACACGCTCATAGTAAGTTTCCAATACTTATTTGTGGAATCATAAGGAAGAGATTCAGATTCTACACAACATTTCACACTCATTTCTCTAATGTGAAAAACCAAAAGTGTAAGTGAAGTCCAAAATATATTACAGATATTGTGAAATAGGGAGAAAATGCTCAAAAAGAAAGGCTAACTAGATAGGGGCAGGGAAAAGCAAAGAACGAAAAGAAAAATTGTTGGTAAAGAGGAAAAATAGCAATGAAGCTTATGTGTGTGGGAGGTGGGGGTTGAACAGAGATCCAGGGCATGGGAAGAGGTAAGAATCAAGATATATCAGGCACAGGTACAAATTCTCAATGAGTAATGTGATCCTACTGTGCACCCAATATGTACCACTAAACTCTATTTTTAAAATTACGATTTTTTAAAAAATAATAATGCTCAGTAATGACTACAAAGCCTGAAGTATATATAAAAGCCATGCCACATTCTTTGCATACTTAATTTGTTCGTAAGGCAACTCTTGAACATAACTATAAATAACTCTGTTGTACAAGTGGAGAAAAGTGAGGCAAAGAGAGGTGTGACAATTTGTTTGGTTTTGTAGTGACTGACCAGCTGCACCCACAGCAAATCTCAGCACTTTGGCTTCCAGAGTTTACTTCCACAGCATTGCACTTTGCTACTTTCATTTGGAGACAGAACGAGTCTGCCAGAACACTGTGGGCCTGACATTGTTTGAATATCCATTCTGACTCCCACTGTGAGATCACAAGGAAAGGACTTATCTTTTCAAAGGCTTATTTTCTTAAAAATAATGGAAAAAATTCAGTCCTAATAGATTTCCAATTTTTAAAATATTAAACAGGTACATTATATATATTAATATATATATATATTTATTCATATTAAACAAGTACTACATATATATATATATATATATATATATATAATAATCACACTCAACATTGACAATTTGTACCAGTATATGACATGATTTGATTTTCATTTTTTCCCATTCCCCTATCCACCCTACAACCCCACCCCTATATACATAAGCTTTGTTTCCATTTTTACTACCATCACAATTTTTTTCTTTCCCCTTATTACTTACCCCTCACCCATTTCCCTTTGAGTAGTTTATATTGTGCAATATCTAACATACATTTTAGAACTCACTTACATTTTCAGTTTCTCATATCAGAAAGAAGATAACGGTATTTACACATCTATGACCTATTCATTTCGCTTATGAGTATGTCCTGAAGGTACATCTATTTAAGTATGAATTACTTAAACTCATCTTTCTTTATGGCAGAGTAATATTTCATTATATGAAAAAATCACATCTTCTTTATCCAGTCTCCAGATGATATACATTTTTGTCATTTCCAAGATTTAGCAATCACAAACTGAGCTGCTATAAACATGAGCACACGTATATAGCTGTGATATGAATCTTTTAATTCTTTCATGTATAGGCCTAGCAAGGGAATAGCAGGGTCAACTAGAACTTCTTTTAAGGACTAGATGAAATAATCTATACAAGGTCTACTTAATATAGCACCTGTACATGCATATTTTATGTACATTGCAAGTTCTAGCATAAGAGTAAGTAGTTTATTATTTCTATAAGTAAAATAGTTAAGTAAAATATTTCACTTTATTAGCACTTGAAAACCACAAGGTAAACTAAAAATGTATTCTAGTATATTCCTTTTCAGAGAGTTGAGTTCTTTCAGTTATTTTAATAAATATACCCACATCACCATCTGAACTCTAAATACACAACTAAATGGATTGGTTTCTAAGAAAAGATTACTTTTGATCTCTGAGAGCCGATACAGTAGGCGTGGGTCTAAAGTCTTCACTGATATTTTACTGGCATTGCTATCTGTGAATCTGTAGTGTGTCACCACAAAACTCATGTTGTTTTATTGGCTCAGAGTATTCTAGAAATAAGTGGTGATGATCTTCATTGACTTTAGTTCTATTTTTGCTGTTGTAAAAGCAGGTCCTACCTTTGCAGGAAGCTTCTTTCTCCTCTTCTCCACCTCCCCTGACCAAGGACTTCTTGCTCTCTTTGGAGACCTCAGTTTTCATTATTCTGCCACTGTGTAATATCTGTTGCAACCAGAGAACCAGTTTTGAATGTAAAGTGTTTAGCAGACACTAAAAGGCTGTGAATTAGTGTTTCCTGGTCCTGTCTGTCAGGCAGTATACTTTTACTACAAAATAACTTATCTTTTTGAAAAAGTTGACGTCTCTAATCTGTTCTAATTCTGCTTCCCACAACTCAGTACCCCTCATGTATGGCCTGCAAAAAAAGATTTCTTACCAGTTCAAAACAAAGGTCTCTCATTTTCTGTATCACATGCTGGCTTCTTTCAAGAAAATGAAAATTTCAAAAGTGAGGTTTATTCTTGACTTCAAAGTGATTCTGAATTATCTGCCAAAGACCATCCCTTAGCATGCTTACTCTCTCCCTCTCATCCTTATTTTCCCATCTTCTTTTTCAGGCCCAGGTTTTAGTTTAAGAATTCTGTATACTGTCTTGAAAGTGCCAAGGGACACATCTTTTCATAATACCTTGTCTCATCATGACTCCTGGATGAGAAACGCTCTGAAAGTGATTTTCATTACAAACTGTGACTACAATTTATGATGAGATGTGATTTTTTTCTTATAAAGATATTTCAAAAATTACTGATAAATGATACTAGATCTTCCGAAGAAAGAGGACAGTTCAAAAGCTATAACCTCTCACACACATCATCTCTAGTTATGTAGATGCAAATAGAACTTCATACAAGACATTTCAACTCTTGTCTCATCATTTTTTCAGTTTAATCTTACAATATCTTTTGTGCTTCTTGAGTGATAAAAAAAACATTCTTGTTTCCTCTGGCAGATTTATGAACTGAGGCTCATAGAAGCAAAATGACCCTGGTGACTCACCTTGTAAATGAGAGGTAAAAAGACATGATTTCAAGGTTCAGAGATGTAACTCATGGTGTTGCACCTGTCTGGTAAGCACAAGGTCCTGAGTTCCTTCCTTTGAACCCTCTCCAAATTTTATTAAAAAGATATGATTTCAAGCTTTTGGTTATCTAGCCTATTATTCTTTATTTCTACAGCATGGGACATTTAATTTTCCATATTCTGATTTACTTTATGAATTCCAGCAGATTATTTCCTGGGAATTTTTTCCGAGTACTAGGTAAGTAGGAAATGATCATTCTGATAGTAAGAATCCTAAGACCTTTCTCTGACTGAAGGGATTGCTTGTACTGCTGGAGGGATTATTCAATATTTGAGAATTTAACATTTCTTTGGGAAGATCTCAGATATTTTCAATACAAGGACTGACATCCTTCTAGGTAGAGAAGATGCTAAAGCCTCGTGTGAGCAAGTGCTGTTTTGGATGAGATAGTGAATTCAACACATGGAGATGGAGATCCTTAAAAATGAAATGAATCAAGGTATGCACTTGTGTAAGTCTTACAGTGTATTGCTAGGGAAGCAGAAAGGCTCCTAGTTGTGCACATTTACGTCAGATAAACTATCACAGAGTGGAGGCCACTCTTTTCTTACAGGGCAAATAGAGGTGGCACAGATTCTCACCATTTCACCAGACACAAAACAGAGAGACAACAGACTCCAAGAGAACCTGCCCTGAAATGATCAATGCTAAAATTAGATTAATCATTTTAAAAAAACTGGTTCCACTATTCAATATTAAATAGGGAAAAATGAATTTATGCATTGTGCCTTTTTCCATTATGGGGATAAAATTCCTGAAACTCACATATTCCCAGAGGAAAATTTTAGTTTGCCTCTTGGTTTCTGAGGGTTCAATCTATGGTTTGCTGGCTCTAAATCAGAAGAGAATGGCACTGAAAATTATTCCAAACCATGGTGTAGCTTGAGAACCACAAGAGAAGAGTTAGGGACAAAAGTATACTCTTCTAGGTTACATTCCTTCTTGTGCACCCCAAGCTGTGGCCCTAGTTCTTACAACACATTCAGCAGTGAACAAAACAGTGGATGAGTTCATTGGTGAGATTAGCCCTTCCTTGATCCAGCTGCCTTCCAAAAGACATGAGATTTTTCCAGGCTCATTTTTAATTTAAAACATGATACTCTGTCCTTGACCCTGAAAAGACTCATGTTCATTAAGCAAAGTATATTTTAATACACTTCCAAGAGTTGTCCCATCACTAAAAAGTCATTTTTTTAATCAATTCAGTGTGAAATACTATTCTTCATTTTAATGACATTGTTGTTTTTCAGTAACACATTCCTTGAGTTCAACATTAGACGGGATTCTTTTTCAGCTAACTGGAATAATTTTTCATATGTTTATAGTTTGTCTTTTGTTTTTATTTTCATTTTGGATGTGGAAGAAAGCAACCAGCAGTACTCATTCTACTGCAGGAAAACTGGGCTTCATTGAAATTTTCTCTATCATCTCTAAATTTGACCTTACCACAAGGTAGAATATTGGGAAATATAGACAATTTCTTCTCTAGAAAGAGACATTGGTGGCCCCTACTCCAGTTTCCGGTCAAATCTTTATTCCCATATGAAATCTGATGAACCCACCCTTTACCTACCATATTATTAACAACATTCTGAGTTGAAGACTAAAAACATCACCCATAAAGCTCTCCTTATAACAGCCTAGGACTTCTCCAGCCAGCATTTTCAACTTTTCCCAAACTTCATCTAAAAATTTGTTGACAAATTAACCATATGGCCAAGGTAGTCATAGCAACAGCCCATTTCTTTGGTATTGATTTTATTTATTTTTATTTATTTATTTATTTAATTTATTTTTTTATTTATTTTTATTTTATTTTATTTATTTATTTATTTTTTTGAGACAGGGTCTCACTTTGTAGTTCAAGCTGGTCCTGAGCTCAGCCTCAAACTCACATCATAGCAATCCTCCTGCCTCTGCCTCCCGAGTGCTGGGATTACATACGTGAGCCACCACGTCCAGCACTGTGGTATGTGGTATTGGTTGCTGCTGAGGTGAGTCTCCACACCCAGTATTGTATGTGGTTACCGGGGAATCGAATTTGGGCCCTTGCACTTGCAAGACAGGCGCCAGAACCACTGAGCTAATTCCCCAGCCCCTCTTTGGTATTGATTTTATGCATTAATTATCTTTCTATTGATGGAACAACATATGATCAGATGGCCCAAAAAGAAAAAATAGTCTGGTGGAAGAGCATGGAAGGAGAATTCTGTTTAACTCCAACCTATGGATAGCAAGAAGGAGAGAGGGGCTCTTTCTCCATGGCCAATGTTTCTTAATGCTGGCTACATGTTTAGAACCACCAAATGACATTTAAAATATGCTTCTATCCCTATATGAAACCAGGTCACTTTAATTATAGATGCATTTCACTGATGTGTTGAAGTATTCTAGTGATCTTCCTCAAATGAGTTTAAAGCCAAGATGAGAGTAACTAGAGTCAAGATGATATCTCCATCTATGTGTGTTTAACACTCAAGTGAAGGAATCTGCTCTATGTACCCATTATTCTGACTTTCTCAGGGGCCACAGAACAGATTTCAACTCTGGCAGGAACTTACCACATGAGAAATGTTGAGTTTTTGAAACAGCTTCTGATACAGTTTCTTTATTCTTTTGCTTTGGAAACTTCATTAGCTTCAAGTAATGTAACTATTCTTCAGTTCAGTAGATTTCTGGCATTCAGAGCCTTATTGCTTTACAAGTGAGTCTGATATCTTCTGAAACCTGAATATAAAAGATGACTGCTCCACATTATCACTGGCAGAAGAATTTGTCTTTTCACTACTTAGGTAACCACAGACCCAGTGGCTTCTCTATCTTCCAAGCTTATTGGAGCAGGACTGTCTTGAAACAAAGCGCATGTGTAGGTGGATTGTTCTTTCACCTTTTCTCTAACTAATTTTGTCATTTCTATATATAAAACAGTACTAATTATTTTTGAAACTTGAATGACAATAGTGAGAAAATAAATGAAGATGTACAACACAATCTCACTCTTTTATCAATATGTGAATAACATATATATCTTTTCACTTGTGTGAAGGAAACAGAAGCATAAGCAAAATACATATGAAAAAATTGATAACAAGGAGTAATGCTTGACAATTAGTTATTGTTCAATAAATATTGAGTTAATTCATTAATCCTCATCCCTGCTTACCTTTAAACTATTTCCCCACTTGTCAAAAGTTCATAAGTATTTTTTCTTCTTTTCACACTGATATTAATCTCATTTAAAACTTCTTATAAATTCATTGTATTGATTTGTTAGTGTTTGTTCAACTAGATTTTTTTCCTTAAATTGAACAATCAGTAGGTACTTTTAGTTCATTTAGATTATTTTTTAACTTATAGATACATAATTTGACCCTCTAGGACTTTTATACTTAAGGAATATGTTTTCCTAAAATTAATTTCTTTAGTAAAATCATTGTTAAAAAACTTGTATATGATAAGTTTGATGTATGTTCTTTTAGCACTTTTAGATGTAGTGCTAGTTTTTAGATTCCCACTAACATGCACTGTGTTTTTCAACTCTTCTGCTCCATCATGTGTGACAACTTAGTGACCCAATTGTTAAACGGGTCAATAATTGGGTAGGGAATATGGCTCCACGGTGTTGCTGCCAGCCTGGCAAGGTTGAGGTCCTGAGTTTGATCCCCCTATTGAAAATAACAAAAAAGGTAATTGGGTGGTGGAAGGGATGGCTCACCGCTTACTCTGTCCCTTTAAACTAGCAACTTAGGAGTATTCTACAGGGAAAGTTTTTTGGAGGAGTCTATAACTGGGATTTAAACACAAGGCCTTTACTTGGAGCCACCTTTCAGGAACATTTGTTAAATCTTCCCTTGTTCTCTTTCATTTTTCATTTTTTTTCCTTTCCCACCTCCTTTCCCATCTCTTTCCTTGCTTCTTTCACTCTTTTGACACAGCGTTTCACTAAGCCACTGAGTTCCACAGTCTGAGCTTCACATGTTAACCCTCCTGACTCAGCCTCCCAGAGGGCTGAGTGAGATACGGGCATGGGCCACCATGTCTGAATCTCCCAGAGCTACTATATCTTTAAGGTTTAGCTAGTGATCATTTAGAATCCAGAAATAAAGGAAACTAAAACCTTAGGGGTTTGGGACTATCATTTTAAAATTAAAATTTTGGTACATTTTAGCTACACAGAATAATCACATTCACCATACAGACCTTTTACTTGTACATAGCATATCTTTATGCTTTTTATCCAATTCTCATTCCCTTTCTTGAATTCCCTTTCTCCTTCCTTATTTAAAAGCTTTGTTTCAATTTCTTTCCTTGTATTCTCTTTTCTTTTCCCTTCCTTCCTTTCCTCCTTCCCTATTCTTCATTTTTCTGCTTGAACATTTTGTTTCTATTTCTTAATATCTGTTACTTTTTTGAGTTCTTATTTACCCTTTCAGTACACCATTTTTACAACTATTTCCACTGCTCTGAATCATCTTCACTTGATAGCATGTGCAAAGGAAAAGATACTGTGTTGGGGAGAAGTGTATGTTGCCTTTTTAATGAAAGCCAAATCTAATAATCACATGTTCTCATTGATGGCTTGAATCTAAATAGAAAAGGATATTTACCAAACAGCTATTTGACCTTTAACATCACATTTAAGTTTGTGAATAAAACCTAGATGAAAATGATTTCCTAGGGGTCTTCAGTATAAAAGGCATTTGTGGGAAAGCTCTGTGGTCTCTTGGTCATTTAGATTGTAGTACAGAGGTAGTGACTAGAATTCTATAGAACAATGTACTGTGTTTAATTTCATACATCTAAAATTACCTTCTGTGAGATATTGAGAAGTTTTTAAAATTTTTTTATAGATTTTTTTCCTTTTCAGGAAAATCTGATTATCCTTCATAAAACCCAGCAGTCCTACTTCTGGACATATATTCCAAAGAAATTAAATAAATATTTTGAAGAAGTATTTCTACTCCAGCAGTCAGTAAGGGGTTATTAATAATTTACAAAACATGGAAATGATCTAAATACTCACTGATGGATGGATACAATGGAGTTCTGATGAGCCATAAGAAGAAAGAAATTGAACCCCTTGTGACAACATGCATGAATTTCAAGAACATTGTGTAAAATAAACCAGACAGAAAGAAAAATGCTGCCTGATTATAGTATAAAATCTGAGGAATTTGGACTCTTGGAATCAAATAGAGGAATATTTATAGTGCTAAGAAGTAATAAAACTGCAAGGACTTGATCAAAGAGTACAAATTTTTAGCTATAAGATTAAAAATAATTCCATATATTTATATACTCTGGTCATGTCTTAGGGAAGCTTTAAGACTATTAAGCATAAGACGGAGGACTTATCAAAATGGTGCTTCAAGAATATTTATGATTTCCAGTCTCTTCTTAGTTGCTATCCCATTTGTTCTTCCTCTTAATAATCTGCATTCTCATGGTACTTTGGTCCTTGAGTGTTTCAAGATTCAGATGGAGGAAAGAAAGGCACTTCAGAGATCATGCTGGTTATTAGAAAGAAGGTAAATTTGAATAAGGAAAAAAATCAATCCCAGAAACTTTAAAAGTATTTAAGTGGCTCCAGCTAGGGAAAACTAAGTCAGTTCACTAAAATATCAGAAAGCTAATGTGTCATAGGATTAACCCTCAAAGTTCCGGAAATAATATCTCTTTAAAACTCTTTCTATAAACTATCTTTTAGAGAATTTAAAGATATTTGTATCATACTTTTTAGGACAATGGAATGTTACAGTTTGAGGTAGAACTTAAAGTAAGCTGATTTGCCTACCCATGTGGCTAGTCAAAATGAAAAATGAAGGAATCTTCCATGAGCAACTTCCATCAAGCAAGGCAGATATGATTATTCATTATCTACCAATGGTTCTCTACCCTATTTAATGACACATGAGTCATTTTTAAGAGAATGTTACTCAGGAAAATAAGTATAAATTATTCTTTTCTTTACGGCCCATTAAAATACAATGTATGGACATATTTCCCCTTCTTTATTATGTGGAATTTGAGGCAACTAACTTCCTTCATATTTTAGAAGGTAAAGATGTCCATTGGTCATTTTTAATTTTAGAAATAGCCACCTTTCTTCAATCAAAATTTAACTCAGTGAAAGAATTCTGAAGTTGCCAACCCTGCTAATACAAAGTTTCACTTTCCACTTCCATGGCGATAGTGTGTAGGAATATTGGTAAATTTAGTGTTTTTCTCCCTTCTCTATCTCTGTTCTCCCTTCAAATATTTGGATATTTATATCTTTAAAGGAGAGGAGATAAAGAAGAGTTAAATAGTTTCTTGTTGTCAGAACCATTTTAATCTGTATCTAACACTAAAAACTCTCTTGTGCTTTTATGTTGTTTTATGAATAGAACATACTCAGGGAGCATCTTTATACATTGACTCCTGATTGGAAGTTGGAAGAATTGAATGGGGCTATTATCATGTAGGAAATGATCTACTTGGGTCTCAGTGACAATTAGCATGTAAATGTCCTCTCAGTCTCATTTACTAAAAGGAAAACTTTTGTAAAGTGATTGGATTATGGCTTGTGTTATGTTCTTCTGTGGAATGACCGATAGTTGAGTTCATATCTGAATGTAGAGTGAGGCAATGACCCCTGATTGAGGATGGTCTAGTAATGGTATGACTTGGAAGAGAATATTTTACTACTGTTTCCTCTTTTTCTGCTTCCTCGCTTTTATGGGAAGAGTATATTTCTTCTGTTATGTAGGTAGTGTGTGTGTGTGTATGTGTGCTAGAGTCAGCTAAGTAAACAATGAATTTCCAAGCCAAAACAAACATCTCCTACTTTACCTTTCGAGTAGCTGGCATTTTGTCTCAGTAACAAATAGTGGGTAATACATTCTCTTCACCTAAGCTCTCATAGAACCAGAAGTTTTTATCATCAACTAGTGAAACTGAACTCTCAATCTTATAGCGATCTCCATAAGCATCTTACAATCCTTCTTTGAGATTCTGGGATTCAAACACCTTTTCTCTAATCCTTGGCCTCTCAAATGAAGCTGAGGGAAAGAGAGTGAAATTTTAACAACTGATAAAACTGGTTAGGGTGTAAGTATATTGATGATATGGTGTAATCTTGTATTATATATATATATATATATATATATATATATATATAATACAAAATATACAAAATATATATAAAGCATATATATGTTTATATATGCATAATATATAAAACATATATACATTATATATATATTTGTTATATATATATATATTTGTAAAATTCCTAAAAGACTATTTAGATCATCATAATTCTATAATTCTAATTAAATAGTTAAAACATCAGTCATTTTTAATTTATTTGTATTCAGGCATATCTTTTCAGAAATTCATGAAAACTATGAATCTATCCTTTGCAGAAGGAAATGTAAATATTTGGCTTCTCAGAAAACTTAGGGCAAGGAAGTACAATACAATGACTTCTCATTATCCATCTGTAGAATCTATTCATAGGATTTTTGTCAAAATACTTAGTACGGCTGGCCTCCCTCTCACTTTTCTTATTCCGTTTCTTTTTTTTTAGCTTCCTCTCTTCCTTCCCTTTTTGAATATTTTTACTTTCTAATGAATTCAGCTTAAGGATCACCAGTTGGAGCCAAGAAAGGGAGTCATGTGTGTGGGGTAAGAGTGGTGGCTGAGCAGGACGGGGCCCAGACAGGAAGTTGGGGGCAGGAGACCCCAGCTCAGTGGGGTTTGGACTGATGAAATAGGTTAATATATTGCACATAAAGTGAGCCAAATTAGTCAGTGCAGGAGGCAAGATAAATTACAGAAAAGTAGAGAGTCATGAAAAACTCTGAGATACTGTGCTTTATCTAGAGAAATCAAGACAAATCATATTAGTCATCTATTGCTACTAGAAAGCCATTACAAGTCAGTTGTTTAAATCAACACAAATTTAACGCTTTCTACTGTGAGCCATAAGTCTTTTGAACAAACCTTAAATTGTCTAATGGACTGCATTATGAATTCTTCTAGAGGAAATTTGTTCTATTGCCCAGAAGGGACCCATATCATCAACATGTGGTCCTTCCTTCTATTGTCAAACCAGCTGCTTTTGGTAACATCTTCACATTGGATCTCAAGTGTCACCTTTGACAGTCATAATTCCTTCTATCTCATTTTTCCTTCTTCCTATTTGGTTATTCAGAATACTTACTATTACATTTCCACCTGGATAATCCAAATTAATCTTATATTAATGCCAATAAATCAACAACCCCAACTCAACTTGCAGATGTGATTCTCCCTTTGCAATGTAACCTAACAAGTTCCTAAATTCTAGGATGTGGGCATTTCAGTACATATTACCTTCTGGGGATGGTCATTAGATATTTTTAGAGAGTTACAGGAGTAGATAAGCTCTTTCCTAAATTGATCCATAGACAAGAGTTTCGGCACAACAATACCCCATATCTCCTGAAGTGATATTCTCCCAAAAGCAGATTTAAACATGGTATATTTCTTAAAATCTGCTTTAAGACACTACATTGTATTAGTGAAGTAGATTAGAAGATCCAGAAACAACTCCAGGTACACTAAGTCATCTTATCTTTCACAAAGAAGCCCAAAATCCTCAATACTGGAAAGATAGCCTCTTTAACAAATGGTGCTGGAAAAACTGGGCTTTAACTTGCCAAAGAGTAAAGTTAGATCTATCTCTTTCACCATGCACCAAGCTAAAATCAAAGTGGATTAGAGGCCTAAATATTAAAACAGACACAATAAACCTCCTGCAAAACAGGGTAAGTAAAATTCTTGAAGACATTGGCCTGGGGAAAGACTCCCTGAACAAAACCTCTGTTGCACATTAATTGGCAGAAGACATCAACAAATTTGATCTCATTCTATTAAAAAGCTTCTGCTCAGCAAAGGAAACCACCAACAGAGTGAAAAGACAACCAACAATATGGAAAAAAATCTTTATCAGCTGTTTCTCAGACAAAGGGATACTATCTAAAATACATAAAGAGCCTTAAAGAAATCAGCTCACCCAAATTTGAAGACCCAATACAGCAATAGGCATTTGAAATGAATAGATACTTTTCAGAGGAAGATATAAGAACAGCTAAGAAATATATGAAGAAATGCTCAACATCACTGGTCATTTGAGAAATGCAGATGAAAAGAACACTGAGATTTCATCTCACTCTACAAAGAATGGCTGCTATCTCAGAATTAGCCAGCAACAAATGTTGCCAAGGCTATGGAGAAAAAGTAACCTTTCTCCACTGTTGGTGGGACTGTAGACTTGTACAACCTCTGTGGAAATCAGTGTGGAGATTCCTGAAAAAGCTAGGACTGGAGGTCCCATTTGACCCAGCCATCACTCTGCTAGGTATATACACAAAAAAATTAAAAGATTCATATCACAGCTATATATGTGCACCCATGTTTATAGAAGCTCAGTTTGTAATTGCTAAATCTTGGAAACAACCAAAATGTCCATCAACAAGGAACTGGGTAAAGAATATGTGTTTTTTTTTTTAATAGAGTGAAGTATTATTCTTCCATTAAAATGATAAGATTAAGTCATTCATACTCAAATGGATGTACCTTGAGGATATCCTGAGTGAAATAAATAGGTCACAGATGAGTGAATATCGTATCTTTTCTGTGATATGAGAAATGAAGATGTGAATGAGTTGTGGTATGTATAGTTGATATTATGAAATAGAAAATAATTAAAAGGAAACAGGGTGTAGGGGTAAATAATGAGTGATAAAATGTGATAGTAATAAAAAAAAGGAAACAAAGCTTGTGTATGGGGGGGTTGAAGGGGAGGGGGAGGGGAAAATGATTATCAAATCATGTCATATTCTAGTACAAACTCTCAATGTTGAGTGTGACGATGTGTATTCATATTGTAGCAATAAATATTTGAATTAAAAAAGAGATTACCTTGGAGAAAGAAAGAAAGAATTGGATGAAAGGTTGCCTTTGCTATCACCAGTGTAGGCACAAATTTAAATGTGTACCACCTAGGATTCAACAAAACTCTACAAAATCATTATCTAACTCTATGTGCCCCTTAAAAAGCAGAATTTATTTTTTTTAAAAAAGAATGATGAGAAAAATCCAAAATAAAGGATATTCTCCAAAGCAATTTTCATTAATCTTCAAAAGTATCAAAGTTTTGAAAGTGAAGAGTGATGATCTCTTCCAATTTGAAGGTGACTAAAGGACCATGGAGACTAAATGCATTATACATTAAACTCTTTTGCTATACTACAGACTTTTAGGACTACTAGTAGACCACTGGACTGAATGGCAAAGAGTTGATGGCATCGGTACTAACTTTCTGATTTTATGGCTCTGCCCCACTCTGTGGACTAACATTCTTGTTTATACGAATCATGCTGATGAATTCAAGGATAATGGGCAAACATGCTTACAAATTATTTCAAATTATCCAGAAGGCACTTTAGTTGTGTTTATTTATTTTTGTTTTACTTGCAACATTTCTCCAAGTTTGAATATCCTCCAAAGAGTGAGACTGAAGTGTGTACAACATTCAATCACTTTTTAGGCTCTTTGTATTACAAATATTAATGTCTTTGTATTTTAAAAAGAATAAAACTGAATGGGAAAGATCAATGACTTTTTTGAAAGACACACATCTAATTTTTGAAGTATGAAGTTCCTATTTATGTGTTAATAATTCAAGAAAGTTCTTGCCAGGTGTGATGATACACACCTGTAGTTGTGACACTCAGGAAGTTGAGACAGGAGTGCTATACGTTTGTGGCTAATCTAGGCTACATAGTGAGTTCAAAGCCAGTCTGAAGTATATGGAAAGACACTGTCTCAGAAAAGAATTCTCTTTTCTCTGACATATTATTGAGCTCAGGGAAGGAGAAAGGCTGTAAGGATTTTCAATAATATAAAAATTATCTATTATCTATTTTTCCTACTAGTTAACCTAATGTTAAAACTACATATTTATTTTATGATAAGCTTTGCAGCTACATTCAGAGCAATGTTAAAGAAGAGACCCTGATAAAATATGAAAGTATTTAGTAACAGTGTTTAATTCATGAGCTGCCCTCATCCCCCTCGCAATAGATGGAAGGGTAATTACAGCCTATTACCAAATAACTTGCAGTTATCCTTTGATCTTGTAGTTAATACACTGAGCCCTCATTTGCATAAATTCTATTAGCATATTTCACACCAATTCTGGTAAATTTAGAGAGTGATTATTGTCTAGCTAAAGGATATCAAATTAAGATATTTTCTTTATTTCTTTCTCCCATTCCTGTTGAACTTTCACATGTAGTGGCAGATCCAAGATAAGGAAGGTACTATGATCAAAACGTGTGAGGTGCAGAACTACAAGATTTTCAGAGAAGAAAACTTTCTTATTTATTCAGTCGTCAGAACCCAGCAAAATTTTCCAGACATTTGATGCAGTGTATTTACTATCTCCACTTGAAAAACTCACAATGAAATCTCACCCTCTAGTCAATAGGAAAGTTATTCCTTTCAAGATGTGGCCAACTGCTCTTCTTTGTCAGGATATTCCCATCAACCAGTTATTGAAGCTGTGACTATTATTGTGCTTTAGGGGTCACCAAAACTTGGACCAGTAGGATGAGTGTGCAGTCACCATGCAGACTCTGGGGAGTGTTTTGGGGAACACTTCCTCTTTATTGCAACATGTTCACACATTTATAGTAAACAGCAGGGGGGCATGACCATATGGGTAGGTCGGTCACAGAAGGATTGAGGCATGCAGAAAGGCAGGCTGTTGTAGACTGACTGCAGAGGCAGTCTGGGTTTAGCCAAGGGTGGAGTTGCAATAATGTGGCCTGTGTTGAACTCTAGCCCAGCCAAGCCTGGCTCTCACCTTCATGCGACCTTGGAAGCCATCTTATCTTACCAGTAATCTACTACCATGTCTCAACTCCAAATGGCTCAGAAATCCATCATTTTCTCCTTCTCCTCATATCCTAGTTTGCTCCATGCTGCCATCCTTCCATATGTATCCAACTAAAACACTCCACCTAGCTTTCCTACACGTGTATTTTTCTTTCAAGTCCTTCCTACAGAACTTCCAAGCATGATTTTCTATTGCATTATCTAGGTCTGTTTCTCCAAATTATAATTACCTTCTTTTGTTGTCATCACTTCTATTACCTTTATTAAATTATCAGCATCTATTCTGTATAATGTTCCAATTGTGAGTAATGTTCTTAACCCCATTATGTAAATATGAAGACATATTTACCTTTCTGATCTTGACATGTCATTTTCATATCTTTTTCCAGCTACCAAAAACCATTCCTCAAAGTACAACCTCATGGTACATTCTTCTGAGTATAAATGACTTAAATTTATCATTCTTAATGACTAAGAAATACTCCATTTTATTAACAAAATACATTTGGAACCTAAAGAAAAACCCCTAGTTCTAGCACACCATATGAGGCACTCAATCAATACAGTCAGAACACCTTCTCCTGTCTGCTTTAGAGGTAGGGAGACTGTGGCTCCTGAACTGCTACAATGGCACTGTCTGAGGTTGCAATGGGACCACCTACTCAGCAATACAGAGTCTCTGGGCTCACTTGTGCATTTGGCCTGGAGGCCAGTAGGCTGTAGGCCCTGTGCAGTTGCAATGTTAGGGGCTGTTGTTCCAACAGGCCCACCTACTCACCAATACAAGCTGACTGGATGTGCTTCTGTAGTTACTGTGGAGAAAATCAGACTCTGACCTGCTAACCTCAGTCCCTGGGCGCTCTTCCGGCGTAGGCCTGGAGGCCAGTAAGCTCTATCCCTGGCGCAGATTCGGTGACGCAGACTCAGTGCCGCAGTCACCGCTTCCCGAGCCGCCCGCTGCTAAACTCAGTCCCTGGGCACTCTTCCGGTGTGAGCCTGGAGACAAGTAAACTCCAAACCCGGTGCAGATTCAGTGGCACAGTCGCCGTTTCCTGAGCCGCCCGCTGCTAAACTCAGTCCCTGGGCACTCTTCCAGTGTGGGCCTGGAGACAAGTAAACTCCAAACCCGGCGCAGATTCAGTCAACAAAATACATTTTATTAATCTGGAGTCCTGTTGATGAGTATTTGGACTATTGCCAAGGTTTAACTATTACAAACTGAGCTTCTATAAACATAGGTGTAAAAGGAAAGGGGTGTAGGGGAAAGTAAAGAAAGGAAATAAAATAATTGATTAAAAAAAGGGAAACACAGTATGTATACATAGAGGGTGAGAGGTTTCTTTGGAATGATCTGTTTCCTATTGCAGCTAATCTTTCCAACCCTAAATATTCAATAACCTCTCTTCTTTCTTGTTAATTTTTCCACTCTATGTCTTAACAACACAAAAGCATATGTCAACATTTTTCTAACAAGGGGGAAAAATAGCCACAATTTTAATTAGAGACTATACAATTAATGCTATATCTTCCAATTTCTCTTAAAAAATCCTCAGTAAAGGTATATATATATATATATTTTTTTTTCTGATTTTGCATTTTTTTCTTAGGCCACCCTATTAAAATTATTCACTTAAACTAATGGCACTTATTTTTATGAACCTTGCCAATAACCTTCACTTTGTCAAATTCAAGAATTATTTACCAGTCATCTCACTCTGTTATTTGAACATAATTTATCATTTTATTTTCAGTATAATTTTTGGAGGGTGGGTCTGGGATCACTGGTTTCTACTGGTTTTCCATTTATCTCACTGACTATTTCTTCTTTATTCTTCTCTGCTGTACTCCATTCTAGACCCTGATCAATAGATTTTAGTATTATCTAGGGATTAGCATTTGACATTTCCTATTATTTTTACCTATGTGTGCAGAGGTGAATACGTTTCATGTTTTCCTAGCTTTATATACTTTTTATATATTCTTTCAACTTTGAAATAATCATATCTTAGTCCAATATTTTTCATGAATTCTCTTGTATCCAAGATTCTTCTCTCGCTGTAATTAGACTTCAGCTACAGGTTTCAAAATCAGAAGGGTGAAAACCAGTCTTGATTACTCATCCCAGGTCTACTTCCTGCCATATATAATTCAGTAGCTTCCTCATTCAGTTGACTCAGTGCTTCAGTTAAGATCTCCGTTAGGAGCATGTGTAGAGTGAACAAGTTATGCAAGTTGGTATCTGCTGGTAATTGAGTAGTACTGGTCAAAGTACAGATTCAAATATAAGTTCAGAGTTTGCAAGAAGAAAAGAGAAGACATCTGGCTGGAATGTCTTTAAATACAAGTATTATTAAGGACCAACCGAGCAAAATATGCTGTGCAAAACTTTGAACTTTGGGATTGAAGAGTCTCATGCACTAGTAAACAGTAACCCAACTGTGCCCTCTGCCCAGTCACATCACCTCCTCATTCTCTCTCTAGGGAGGGAGTTGTTTAATGGATAGAGGGCCCTACGCTGAGAATTCGGGCCATACTGTTCTCTTTGTATGGCGTAGAGGTTCCGATCCAACAATCTGAAGTGGACCTGCTTCATCATACTTCCTCCATTGTCATGACTATATCAGGCAACACAATTGCACAAAGTGGATCTAAATTATTGGCAGACAAAAAAAGAAGATAGAAACATGGAATTGGAAGAGAAAGAAAAAATGGGGAGATCTTAATAATCTTGTGATATGTTCAAATGAATGTTAGTTCTCTTGGTCCATGGATCTCATGGATTTTTTTAACAAGAGCTTTCCCATGATAAGTCACATAACTCACCCCCTGGTTAAAATATTGTGGATTATTTTGCTTATTTTCTAAATGATAAGACTCTGTACTCCTTAGTTTACTGTGTTTCCAACTGCAATGATCAGGCTTCCAACACAAAGAATGGACAGCCATGGGCTGGGGCTCAGCGGATATTGAGTGTATTACAAGTCCAGACAAAAGCAAAGGCTTATTCTAAACTCATACATCCAGGAGGATTAGTGCTCTCATTCTGCAAATGGATACGATTCTTTGCTATTTCTGTGAATACTGAATGAAATGATAAATAATGTTCAACTGCTTTACAGTCTGTCATGGGCTGCCAGAAATTCTAAACTTCAGCTGTACCTCAGCATCATGTAGGGAACTTTTGAAAAAATCAATTTGGGGCCTTTAGCTTAGAAATTCTCTACAGATGGTATGGGGGATTTGTATTTTTAAAACAAATTTTCCAGGTTAGTGAGCTGTGTCTGGCCTGTCAAGTATTTTTTTTTAAGTGTTTTTCTAAAAGTATATTATAAAGGCATAAGCAGTGAGCACATTTAAGGGTAAGAATGTAAAAGTTAGCTTTGTTGTCAGCTGGTATCTTTATTGCAGCTTAGAGCAGCCCACTCGTGCCAGGACGGACATTGTCTGGTCTGCTGCCGTTACGCAGGGCTGCTCTGCAGGACAGAGGCCAGTCAGCCAATGTGTTCTGAGAGCACCAGTGGGGTCTGAGTGCAGGCCAGCACCACGGGATTGATGTTGTCTTTTATTGTGCTCCCAGCTTTGAGACAAGCAATGAAACTTTTAATGGACTTAAAAGCTTTGTGCTGATAAATTACCACTTAACACAAATTAGCAGGTCAGATGAATGATCTCAAAGAAACAGACTCCACTCTCCTTCTGATAGACTCACAAGTTGAAAAAAGTGCATAGAGAATATAGAAATAGAGAGGTTAACTGAGATAAGATCCAAATCGAGTTGTTCCTATTTTAACATGTCAGTCTGATAATTGCTCACTGTCATTCACTCAACAAACATTTACTGTTATCCTACTCCAATCAGGGGACACCCTTTTGCCACTGAAGTCTGATTAGCTGTTCTCAGGTCTGTTGTAAGCTAATCACGGTGATGGTGAATGTACAGAGATATTTAAGTTAAACTGAAATAGTGAAAAATATTGGAAGAAGATTATGGGAAGACTGGGGAATCAGAAGCCCCACAGATGTATTTCCCCACCAGACAACAATCACACTGGCACATTTAACTTAACGTAGCTATTTGGGGATTGTGAGAACTATTGAAGGCTTGAAGTTTATGGAAAAAAGAATGATTACTTGTGATCAATTTCGATTTATTTCAGGAGCTATCCTAAGAGTTCCTCAAGTTCCCCACTCCTAGGGACCCAACATAGTCATACATGTGTTCCTGGAGCAGCTTGTACACAGATGATAGTAGAGGAAGAATAGAGGAGGACTTTGAAACAGCAGCCCTAGGAAGCTCATATCATCAGTAAAATTCTATGAATTATTTAGAAATATCTAAGGTCAAATTTAAGCATTAGAAGAGTGAAAACAAAAACAGAGGACAATGAAAATTATTCAATCCGAGTGACAGAATGGAAAAATATTAAATAAAGTGAATCCTTATGCAATCAATCTGCTGAATGCTGTCAATTTTTTCCAGTATACATATCATTGAAATCTCAAAGCTCAGATAAAGAAAGGGAAAGAGTACATTTGAAGAAACCAGAACTGAAAATATTTCAATTAAATAAAAGACATAATACAAATGTTTATGAAACATTGTGAAGATATGAAAGACTTTCAGCCTGAAACATACTGTGCAGGAAAGAAGGACTTCCCACATGCAGTAAATCTTCAACAAGATTCAGCAAATTCCTGATTAGAAATTTGGAGGCTGGAGGACAATGAGAAAGAGTATTCAGTGCATTTAACTAAACAAAAGGATGTCAACCAGGAATCCAGTAAAGCTCCTGAAAAAGTAAGGACTAAAATAAGCCATGCCCACGAGCAAAATCTCAAGGAGTTTACTGCTAGACCTTCTCTATAGGAAAATGTGAAGGAGTCAAATAAAGTGAAATGAAAGAACATGTACTAGACTAACCAAAGGTTTATGAAGAAATAAAGGTCTTGAGAAAGGGAAATAAAAGGTAATTATAAAAGCAAGTACTATAACAATGCAATAATATGTAACTCCATTTTTGTTTTCCTTATGATTTATGAGACTAATAATTTTTAAAAATTAATTTCAAACCTAATATTATTATAATTTTGTTCCCAGCTCCATATTTTGTTTTCTACAAGTTTTAAGAGCCATGCTTATTTAAATTAATTATCAGCTTATAAGCCATAAGCAATGCATAAATGTAATTTTTTCATAAGAATCTAATAGAAAAATTAAATGTACTATTGCTTTAGTTTTGGTCCTTCCAGTCTGTAGAACTATGAGGGGTTTTTTTTATTATATTGAAGATAAGTTGTTATAAATTTATTTGGAATGTGTACTTTATAATAACAACATAGTTGCTATTGTTACCTCAAAGCAAATAGCTACTAAGTATACATAAGAGGGAATGAGAAAGAAATTTCAATATTTCATTACAAAAATCAATTAAATACAACAAATAAAGTAATAAAATGAGGAGGACAAAACTAGAAGGTACATACAGAACCAATAAGAAAATGAGGGAAAAGATATTTTTAAAAAATTGGTAATTACTTTAAATATGAATGCATTTAACACTTCTATTTAGAAAATTACACAAAAGAAGAAGTTCCAGAATACAATTCATGATATGTGGTTTAAAAGACTCTTTTTGGCTCAACAACAAAAGCAAATTGAAAATGAAGAAGTGGGAAAAATACTCCATGCAAATACTGACCAACAGCAAACAGAGGTAGCTACACTAATACCAAGAAAGATCACAGACAAACAAGTTGTTGCAACAAAACAAGAATTTGTCAGGATTACTCAGTTAATTCAAAGCAGTACCAAGGTACAAAAAGATTTGTAAGTATATGGACAATGAACAATTTGTAGAGCAAATTATGAAAAGATTTCTACTCATAAATACACCAAAAACAATAAAATACTTAGGAATCAATTTAACCAATGAGATAAATGCCTTGTTCAGTGAAAAACTGTAAATATTTATGAATAAAATTGAAGACATGACTTCTAGAATTGTATGATATATACTGTGAAATAGAAAATACTCAAAGTGAAATAGGGTGAAAGGGGAAAAATGAGATTATAACAAAAAAGAAAGGAAGCAAAGTTTATGTATACGGGGGGTGGTAGGGTGGGTAGGACTATGGGAAAAATGAGAATTAAATTGTGTCATATACTGGTACAAATTCTCACTGTGGAGTGAAATCGTGATATGTATATGTAATGTAGCAATACAGATTTCAATTAAAAAAGATTGAAGACATCAGTAAAATAAAATACATATAAAACTTAATAAAATTGTTAAAGTATTAGTACTACACAAAATAATCTACAGATTCAATGTAGTCTTTATCAAAATCCTAGTAACATCTTTCTAAGAAACAAAACTTTGAAATACAGTGGAATATAAAAACATCTCTGGGGGCCGGGGAGTTAGCTCAGTGGTTCCAGCGCCTGTCTTGCAAGTGCAAGGGCCCGGGTTCGATTCCCTGGTAACCACATAACAATACTGGGTGTGGAGACCCACACCCAGCAGCAACCAGTACCACATACCACAGTGCCAGGCGTGGTGGCTCACGCCTGTAATCCCAGCACTCGGGAGGCAGAGGCAGGAGGATTGTGATGTGAGTTTGAGGCTGAGGTCAGGGCCAGCCTGAACCACAAAGCGAGACCCTGTCTCAAAAAACAAACAAACAAAAAAAAACAACAAACAAACAAACAAACAAAACAACAACAACAACAACAACAACAAAATCTCTGGAAGTAAGAATCATACTTCTTGATCTCAAAATCTAAAACAAATTATCAAAACAGTGATATTAGCACAAAGAGAGACACACAAAGAGGAGAATAGAATAAACAGGACAGAAATGAACCCTTAAGTATATAGTCAAACTCTTTTTGACAAGTCTTCAACAAGTATCTAGTGAAGTAAATCACATTTTTCTTCATGGTGTGAAACCGGATATTCATATATTGATTTTTTTTTTTTTTTTTGAGACAGGGTCTTGCTTTGTGGTTCAGGCTGGCCCTGAGCTCAGCCTCAAACTCACATCATAGCAATCCTCCTGCCTCTGCCTCCCAAATGCTGGGATTATAGGCATGAGCCTCCATGCTCAGCATTATGGTATTTGGTACTATTGCTGCTGGGCGTGAATCTCCATACCCAGTACTGGATGTGATTAACCGAGGATTGAACCTGGGTGCTTGTGCTTGCAAGAAAGGCACCAGAACCACTGAGCTAAATCCCTGGCCCTCATATATTAAATATTTTAACATCCTAAATATATACCCTAGAAGTGTTAGACTAACGTGAGAAAGGTTTCACAACACTGGCTTTGACTGTAACTTCTTCAATGTGATGTCACAGGCCCAGAGGGTGAAATAATATAGAAATTAAACTTCATTTCAATTTTTTTGAAAAGATACTATCAGCAGAAAAGAAAGGCAACATACAGAGTTGGAGCAAATATTTATAAATCACGACCCAATAAGCCTTTACCACTTTCAATATATAAAGATCTCCCAGGAGTCAACAAAAGCAACAAATTTTCTCATTAAAACTGAAAGACTTAATAGACATTTTTAAAGAAGATATACAAATGTGCAGTGTCATCATTTATAAATGATTGTTTCCAGAAAGACTCATGCACCCAAAGGTGGGGCTTTTTGAAGGTGATTGGATAGTCTATAATGTGAGGTGAGACTTGGTGGTGGAAAGTGGTAGAGCACTGTGGATGTGGCCACAGGATTTATCTGCCTTACTGGATCCCCTCTTACCCTCTCTGTTTTCCATCTACCAGGCTGTAAGTAGCTTTCTCTTTGTTGTGCCCCTTTGCTATGTTGCCCTGCCTCAAAACCAGCCAACTAGGGACTGAAACATCTTCAAACTGTGAGCCAAAGTAAACCTTGTCTCTTTACCTTGTGACTATTGAGTATCGGCGACATACAAACAAGACAGTGAATAAGAGATTCAAAGCCACATAACAAGATGCTCAATACCCTTAATAGCTAGGGAAATGCAGATTATAACTACCACAAAAATATTGTCTCCTACCCAAAATGATGATGACTTCTAAAAAAAAATATATAGGACTAAGCTTGGCAGGATGGTCCCATAATTGGAAGACTCTGGAGGCTCAGCAATTGTCCTGCTTCAAGGTTACTCTGAGCTACATTATGAGGTCAAGGCCAGTCTCAATGACACACCAAAGCTCTGTCTTGAATAAATAATATCAACCAACAACCAAACAACAAAAAGTAGGAAACAAATGTCAGAGTGGACATGGAGAAAGTATAACCCAGGTGCACTTTGGGAAAAAATTGTAAGATGGTGCAGCTGCTAAGAAAAAAGTATGGTTGTACTTCAAAGTATTAAAAGATAAGCCTACCATATGATCCATCATTTCCACTTCTAGATACACATGTAAAATTTTAAGTTAGATTATCAAATACTTCTTTGCAAAGCCATGATAACAGCAGCATAATTCCCAACAGCTGAAATTTCAAATTCACATGAGAAAGCCAACCAAATATCCATTCATGAATCATTTTATAATAAAGTGTAATATACAAGTGAAATGGAATGCCATTCACTGTAGAGAAGGAAAATAATTCCTTGAGTGTTCTTCAACACAAATGAGCTGCTGACACACAGGACTGAGTCACATAAGTTATTCACCAAAAGGAAAGCCTATTAAGAGGTACTTAGAATAGTTAGCCTCACAGATACAGAGAGTAGAGTGCTGACTGCCAGGGCTTTGGGGAGGGGAAAGAAAGGAGTATTGGTCTAATGGATAGAGAGCTTCAGTTGCACCAGATTGTAAGAGCTCTGGAGAAGGGTTATGGGAATCACTCAGAAACATTATCACTTTATGTAAAACCATGAATCCATACAATTAAAAGCACTGGGGTAGTATATAATACATCTATTTTATCACAGTAAAAAAAATTAAAGAGAAAAAATGGTATACATTATAAGAGTGGTAACAATAAAGAAAAATTATTACAGAAAGTAATTTGAGGTTTTCATTGAAAGAATGGGTGGTAATGTGTGTAAAAGCCCCACCTCTGGACTCGGGGGACATTCAGCAGTTTTTACCATCAGCTGTAGCAAGTCTGCTCCTCTAAGAGGAGGCTTACTGAATCCTCTAAGTAGGATGGTGCTGATGGGGATAGAGAGTGGGGAGACTTGGCAAGGACCCAAGAACAGTTGGAAAGAGGGTGTAGGGGTAAATAATGAGGGGGGAAATGTGACAGTAATGGAAAAGGAAACAAAGACCATGTATATAGGAGGTGGCGGTTTGCAGGGTGCAGGGAAAGGGGAAAAAAGAGAATCAAGTCATGTCATATTCTAGCACAAACTCTCAATGTTGAATGCGATGATGATGTGTATTCATAATGTACCAATAAAGATTTAAATTATAAAAATAATGTTCTTGATCACAGACTCAGGAAAATGAATCACTTCTTTACTTTTCGGTAGAAAGTTCACAGGGAAGAAAATTTAGGAGGGAGAAAAGACAAGTTGTCCTCACTGTAACTTTTCACACAATGGAGTTCATGGTTTAAAAATAAAATTCATTCTATTGTTTGAATGAGGAATTTTAGTATGGCTTTACTTATATTCAGGATAAACAAAAATCACAGTTCTAGAAAACCAAGAATGTTTGTTTTCAAGTAAATGTGGATTTCGGAGGAAATTTCCTACCTATTATTCCCTCCTTTACATAGAATTTGCAGACAGGTCAGTTAAGATTCTATTACTACCACGGATACTTTACAAACAGAAAAAGGTTATTTTGATTCACAGCTTGAGAAGTTGCAGACCACGGTCGTTTGCCCCCATTGCTTTTAGGCCTCTCGAGAAGCAGTGTTTTATGGGAGGAATAAAACTTCTACGTCATGGCCAGTAATAGAGAAGAAAAAAGAAGACACCTGGATTCCACAGTGTCCCTTAGAGAGTCCTGCCCAAGACATAAAGACTTTCTACTCACCTCTAGAGTGATACCTTTGGTTGCTGAAATCAATTTGATTCTAATTCATGTTCCCAGACTGAAAATTTCAGGAATCAACATACTTTTCCCAAAAGAAATAATGCAAAACCAAATAATTGGTTTGGGAGCCTCAAAATTACACCTATAAATTCTTTTTTCCAGGACTTTAATAAATTTTCAGTGATTTCTTTGTAAGGAAGTTATATGTTTTAATGATTTTACTACCTGCCGCATTTCATTGATCCACAGAAATGTTTTAATCAATTTTGCAATGATTTTCTTCTTCAATGATTTCAGTGATTTTAATGATTTTCAAAAATTTCTTGCATGCTAACATGTTGCTCAGTTTTTCTCTTACCTTTACTGCTGGCATCTTTAACTCTCTTTGAAGCCAGGGTTGTGATATCTTATGCAAATATTGCAAAGCAGACAGACACAAACATGCAGAAGTACAATGGCAGATATTTAATGCCCTAACCCAAGCTCTGTATGTTGTCTGGGCAAGAGTTGCACTTAGACTAAAGTGTCTACCAGGAGAATGGACGCCTCATTCACTTTCAGCCCATATTTTCTGTTCAGGGCGGATTTCGATTGCACTATGGAGCAGCATTATGAATACCAAGGGGATTTTTTTTTTAATTTTGCTGTTCATGTGGGCAAAAGCTTCAGCTAGAGCCGTTTCTGATTATCAATATACTTCTTGGTGTGCTCACACTTCCCAACAGTGACAACCTGGCACAAAGTATTTTAACACACACACTTTTGGGGCAACATTTAAAATTCAAACTAGCAGAATACCAAACCAGAAAGATTTCCTCCCCTCCTTCTAGCAGTTTAAACACTAGCGATCTTAACTATCCCATGGTGGACATTGGAGTCAATGAGAAGGCTGGGTTGCTCAGGGGTGACCTCAAAAGTACTGTGTGAGGTTCTCTTCCTCAGTACCTTGATGTGAGGTTGGAAGATGAAGATGACAGCTAGTTGGGATGCGGGTGTCATGGAGGCTGACTTGTGCAAAGTTGCACTGGCAGGAAAGGAAATTTAAAAAGCTTTTTAGCTTAGTACAGGGTGGAAATAACCTGGATGAGTCTGTAGCTATAGGCTAACTAGGTTATAAGTTAGAATTTACAAATGGTGTACTCCACAAAAGAGTTTTCGTGGCTCTCAGCTTCAGAGAATAAAAGATGAAGTTAAAGTCACAGGGCCAGCTAACTGTGTGTGACATCAGTTAGCTCTACATAAGAGTCATCTAGCTAATAGGTTTATCTAGTTCTGGGAATGTGTGAGTGACTGACTTACCAAGTAAGGAAGTCTTACTTCGGCTGTAGGTGGTACTAAGCAAAATCCTTATAACCTCAGTGGATTAAAAAGGGAAAGCATAAGGTACCCCAGTTCTGCTTTTTTAAAGGAGCACAGGTCCTTTTGAATCAGTAGAGTGGGGAGACTTGGAAAGGACCCAAGAACAGTTAGGTTCTTTCCAACTTTCCAAGAACAGTTGGTCCTTTCCAAGTCTCCCCACTCTCTATCCCCATCAGCACCATCCTACTCAGAGGATTCAGTAAAAGAGCACAGCACTTTTGTTCATCTGTCTCCAGAAACTCATCACACTCTTCAGGCCTCCAGGGCAGACTCTAGCTTTACACCTCAGGTACTTCAGCTTCTCACCATGGAGTTGCGTGGATCTCTGCAGTCTGCTCCTGGCTTCTTCCCTTGATGGATCCTTTGCTGGTCAGCATTCACACAACCACTTCAACTCACCCCACCCCTGACACCGCAAGCAGTCATTGTAAGCCTACCTTGTAAATCCTTCATATATTGTATAAATACACCTGTTCCTCTACTGAACCCTGACTAATATATCCTAATCTAAGATCTGAGTTATATCCTCTGAGGTCAATACTCTTTTGCACTCTCGGTTCAATACCAAGAAAATAATGGAGAAAAATAGAATATTTGTGGGAACTCAGACTCTGACTGATATGTAGTCAGGGTCAACCTCATGGATAAAACTTTGTGAAGTTGTACAGAACTTCCACCTCAGAAGGACTCCTTTTGTGAATAAGGCTCCATTAACGTGGCCTTAAGTTTCATGATTATTTTTAAACAAGATATTTGCATTCTTCATTTTGGCATTGGGATCTGTATGTTTCCTTTGGCTTATATGACCTAACAATTTCCTGAATCCAGAACACAGTTAAGTATGAGACAGTGCCAGTATCCTGCTGGCCATGGACAGATGAAGCACAGACCCATTGGGTAGGAAACAAGGAAGAAAGAAGGCTGTAACCTAATTATTAAATAAGAAAGATGTGATTAACTTACCAAGGTTGATAAAAGGCATTTATGACTAAATATTGCTTAAAAAATCTTTGTTCTGGGGGAACCAAATATTCTGTTACTATTATCTGCTGAGTGATTTTGAATGAAACAATTATTTTCTGGCCTTAGGTTTTCTGTTTGACTTTTGTTATTTTCTAAAGATAAAAATGAAACAAACAAACAAACAAAACAACATCATTTATAATGAGGGAAAAAAGGAATGAATACTGTGAGCTATAGCTATGTTATAAAATTGTCACCTAAGAATTCTCATTGCTAACATCTTAGTGGCACTGTGAAATTTGGAAGGTAGTATAGTCATTAAAACATGTGATTTCTGTGCCGGGGATTTAGTTCAGGGCTTCTGGCATCTTGCCTTGCAGGTGCAAAGACGGGGGTTCAATACCTGGTAATCACATACAACAATGCTGGGCATGGAGATTCACAGTCACCAGCATCCAGGACCACATACCACAGTGCCAGCAGAGGTGGCTCATACCTATAATAACAGCACTTGGGAGGCAGAGGCAGGAAGATTGCTGTGAGTTCAAGGCTGTGCTTAGGGCCAACCTGAACTACAAAAAGTGAGACTTTGTCTCAACAAACAACAAATGAACAAAAACATGCAATTTCTTCCCAAATAAGCAGGGATTTGTATCTGGTCACCACCCCTAATAGCTATGACAATTTATTTATGACTTTAGTGAGCCACTTAAGACTACTTGACTCACCTGAGAAAGGGAGCCAAAGCTTACTGCTGGGTGAGATTATTTTATAAATTAAAATGAGATAGTGTATGTGGTGTGATACTAATTCATAGTATGAACATAGAATTAAATGATACTCGTATTATTAATAATGGAAATTTGATGACTAATTTACCGGTGAGCACTGGAATCGAGGTTCTTTCACCCAAGGGGCTTGCTTTTGAGCTCAGAAATATTTCTTAGACTTCCTAAAAAGATTAGTAAACATTTTGAACAGAGTGGAAGGACAGGAAAGAAACATTTGCTTCCACTAAATGGGAGCCATTCTCTTTCTGGAGCCAGAATTTTGCCCAGCAAGACCTGCTATGCATATTCACAGCATCCAGCAGCTTGCTCTGTCATGACCGCAAGATGAGTTATTGCACTGGCCCCCAACCTCCCACTCACAAGCTGTCCATTCCCATAGAAAAGCCTGACTAGGGCTGAGGCAGGAGGTAGAAGGGGATGTTTGGGGTTGGAAGGAGGCTGGGATGGAAACAGATGGTGGTTTGGCAGAGTGATTAAAATGTTAGATATCGGCTTTAATGAATTGCCTATCCAGCAGATAAAATATTGCAAGAGTGAGGCCCAATCTTCTCAGCCAGTAATTGCAGACTTATTTACAGGGGATTGCTGCCAAGGAAGCCATGCATTTTGCCCTGTCCCTTTGAATGTCATGGAATGTAGAATTGCAGAGAGAGAGAAAGAGAGAGAGAGAGAGAGAGAGAGAGAGAGAGACTTAGAAGAGCAGGAAGAAATAAAGTCTCTCTTCAAGACTTGTCCCAATCTGAGAAGTCTACCAAGTCATCCAAATTTCAGTGTGATGTCACCTACCTGAGTTTCCTCTGTTTTTTAAGGAAATAGAACTAGTAATCTAGTTTCGTAGGTACTGTGTCTTGCTCATGTCTTCATTTTGTTTGGGAGGACCGTGCAATCCTACTCATTTAGCTGAGTTATGGAATGCTATTGGGAAATCAAAACAATCTGATGTATAACTGTTGATCTTCAGGCTCAGAATGATGTTTTTATGTAATTAGGAATTCATACTTCTATGTGAAAATTAAGAACTACTATGAGAGGTAATGATTCTGTGCCAGGAGGAAAAGGAACTACTGACATTTTCTTGCCTATAAGTTAACTTGGACTTGTATATTAATTAACACTTCTGAGGCAAGTAGCCAATCAGAATTACAACCCCAGTTCACTGTAAATCCCTGACTTTGTGTGTAAGATGATGCTACTTGAGGTTGTGTGTTTCAAATTTTCTCTTTCCTTCACTGTAACTTTCAAAAGATCTTCTTGTAGGTAAACACAAGTTTTCATATCAGTAATATACTGTTTTATGAATCTCAATCTTTTTTATGAATCTCAGCCAGCTTCTTTACCTGAGAAATGGGAATTGCTGAGAACATAAGAAGAATATGGGAGTCAAGTGCAATAGACATGAAAGTACTTAGAAAATTATAAAGCACCAACACAATGCAATTATGGAGTTAGTTGTATTATGACAACTGTAAAGATTTATCTGGATGAATTTCAAACGATATTGAGTGAAAGCAAAAAGTCATTACTATGCTAGCATTTGAAAGTTCAATTTTAATTGTTACTTCCAAAAAGGACAGAAACCACAAGTGTTGTGTGACAAATGAAAATTCTTTTCAGTGACGCTATAGTACTACCCTGCTTCGTTTTGATCTGGGATAAGGAATATCCCATTGTGGCTTAACAATAATTAAGATACAAGTGCTTGTAATAACGTAACTTTCATGACCATTTGACTGCAGTTTTTATACTATTTTGTCACTTATTTTTATTGCGATATTAGTCCTTGTATGAGTGAGAAAGAAATGGATTTGCAGCTAATTGGGTGGTAATTTCACACAGCCTTGAGTAGCTAATATATTACATTTAACAATAAGAACTCATAATCTAGTCAGTTAGGTGAAGTATATCACTTTAAAGATTATTATTTTCACTTATGACATTTTGGAAATCCTAATAGATCCAGTAATGAATAAGTAAGATTTTGTCTGAGAAAAGCTTTGATATCATCTTCCACAGGACAATAGCATGGGAATAAAGGTAACTTTCATCTTACAAGTCATATTGGCCTCAAGTCACAATGATTTAGAATATAGTTTTGGAAGCTTAATTTATGTATTTATTTTTTTTAGGGTACTGAACTCAGGACCTTGTACTTACCAGGCAGGTGTTGTGCCACTGAGCTACATCCCTGGCCTGGCAGCTCAGTATTTAGACACATCAAATATACATTTATCTCAAAGCAAACTGTTGAAAGTATGATTGAAAATCATACATTTGTTCCATTGATTTTTAGCTGTGTAAATGGAATTGTTTATTAAATATACCTGAATTATTCAATATATCTTAGTTTTCAGTCGCAGAGATACAGAATGTTCAAACCAACTCCCAGCTTATTCTGCAAACAGAAAAGAAAAATACAGATGTGGAGAGGTCCTAACATTATTGTTTTTCAATAGTATCTTTTTAATGATCTGGTCTTAGCTGAGGAAGCCTGATGTTTGGGAGCTAAGGCCTGGTAACTCTGCAGGATGGTATGTTTTCCAAGGCTGGCTATTTGGAGATGAGAAAGTGTGTTTGCTAACACTTGTGATTTGGGTGACTTTCATGTTTCTCCTAAATAATTAGAGGTTCTATTAGGAAAGCATCTGTAATTGCCATCTAGTTACTTCAGAAAGGTAAGTGAGAGAGATAATAGAAGTCCAGGAACCCTAAACAATGGCAATTGTTAGCATTTTATTTTGCTTTTTTTCCATTCTAAACCACAGGTATTAAGAATTTGGTTGAGTTTTTGTCCATTCTATTGTAATAAATCACAGGCCTGGGTCCTAACAAATTCACCAAATATTTTCTCAGTCTTATGATAATTCTCTCCTCTGTAATGTACTTCTCCCATGCAATTATTGCCTATATGGAGTAGATTCTGATTTCATAATAAGATTGCAGTGTTCTCTATTCTGCCTTAAGACCTGAGCTGTGATTAAGTTTTCTTGTGCTTCAATGTCTACTTTAGAATATGTAATATAATGGATTTGTATTATATGTAGAATGGAAATTTACTCATTTATACAATGCAAATGTAGAGTATTTTTAATTTGTCAAAGTCCACTGGTATTTTTTGGGTAGAAACAAATAACAGACTTAAATAGAGTTATGCAGACATTTGTTATCACTGCAATGTGTCCTGATATAACAAAACTGAATATAAAATAAGTTTTCTCTAGCTGCGTACTAATAACTTAATTAAAATTATTTCCCATTTTTCAGAGATGAGACATGAAATCTTATAAGCTTTGTGCTAAAACAATGTTTCTTAGATATAAGTCAGAGAAAAACAAAAGGTAAGCCTAAGAGGTACTTAAATACTTTCCAGTATTTGTTATCAATTCATATATAATGAAGAAAAGATTATTTGAAAAGGCTCCCCAGGTCAAATTTGTTTAGAAGACTTAAGCGATGTTCTACATTTTCTAAATCGCTTTTGCTATTGAATCAATGTTTTTTTCAAGTGAAAGAGCAAAGAGCTTTATGAACTAAATTCAATAATAAGGAAAATCAAGCTGGTATGGGTAAATAATGTGCTTGCTAGTATTTTTGTTATATAATCATGAGGGTAACAGTGTGTGTGTGTGTGTGTGTGTGTGTGTGTGTGTGTGTGCGCGCGCGCCTATGAGTGCATGCTGAAAAGGAACAACTGGAATGAATAACCTCAGAGGATTTAAGATTTCTTTGTTTATCCACAAACTGAATGACTAGAAGCATTTTTATCAGTCTACATCGATGTTGTTCTCAACTGTATTTCTGAAACTGTAAAACAAAGTTTTGAAAGTGCATCATGATGTCATCACCACCTCTTGGAGGCACAGCGAAAATCTTCCAGACTCTATGAACATAGTAACCATCTTTAGTCTCTCTTTGAGGCTTATTACAGTGCTTGATATGTAACAGCAACTCGATAAATATTTGTGGAAAGAATGAAAACTACATTAGGGTGATTGCATTCTGTGACCATTAAGATTTCCACTCATCCACCAGACCAAAACTTAATTATCTTCAAGGCTCACATCCAAAATTGCATCTTCTCTTTTAGTACAGAACAAATAAATATCATCCACACAATGAAAAGAATAATAAAGATGAATGTGGATACCATTTACTGAGTCACTGATATGAGCCAGCCTCTCTAAATTGAGTCACTTTAATTCTTACAAATTCTCTTTAAAGTTGACCTAAGTAGCTACACCCATATGAAGAAACTGGGGTCCCTAAAGGATAACAATAGTCCAAGCTGACATAATAAAGGACAGATCCAGGGTTGGAAAAAGGGTGTATCTATTTATATACTGTGCTTTCCTAATTTTGTTGTCCTGCTCCCCAGACTTCAAAAAAACCCATGTTAATGTACTAATTTAAAATAGGCCTCATTTGCATTATTGAGCAGCTGTGTACTTCTCCAAATTGTCTTGTCTTCCAAATTGTATGGAAAATAATATCCAATACATGCTAATTATAAATACATAACCCCATGGTTTAAATACTAGGTATTTGATGGGTAGTGCTGAATTAAATTTTTAGTCTGTAATAAAGGTTAAAACCTTTGGCAGGGAATTACATCTCTGTAAAACACAGTATTAATGCTGTAGTATTTTAAATATTCAAAGGGTATGAGAAATATTTGGCCTAGCACTTTGTAACAGGTATTATTCTGCATTAAAATAAAAGGAGAGAGATGGTGACTATCCTGGCTGTGTAAAGTGGGGGACTACACCCAGCTGTGGAGACTCAAGTGGGACATTTCTCCACTGAGATTATAGTAACAGCAGTGCATTAGGATATGTATGATAGTTACATAGGAGTTTGTATCCTGACTGTAGCCTCCAGCAGATAGCAGACTGTTTTTATTTCTATATATGATCTAGAATTTGATGATCCAGGTTTCAACACTTCTTATCACTTATTACCTATGGAAACTTGATTTAATAGTTTATTGAGTCTTCTTTGAAGTTAACATAATCAAATCAGCAATCCCTTTGGATAGGAGAACTAAATTAGGTACTCATGGACAGTTATTAGACTCATAACTAGCACTGAGACTTGTGACCACTCGAGCCTCTGAAACATATGTTAATTTTTTTTTTCAATGCTATAGTGGAAGACACTGGGAATAAAGAAGAAGCATAAGGAAACCTCTCCACTTTGGAGTTTACATTATAATTGGAGAAACAACAGGAGAATACTTTTTCACTAAATGTATTTTTGTGGCTTCTTGTTGAGAAAGATATTATTTTGACAGCTGTGTACATAAGACAGTCACCAGAAATGTTCAGGGAGGTCAGAGAGGGCTTTTTAAAAAGCTGGCCAGAGTCTTCCCTGTTCCTGGCACATAGGCAAGAGCTACTTTAATGAAGTAAAGGAAGTAGAGTACAAATAAGAAGAATAATGGCAGTTAAAACTCAGTGAATTTTATCTTTTTTGTTGTTGTTTTGCATGACTAAGGATTGAACTTGTGCCCTTGTGCTTCCAAGGCAGGAGCTGAACCACTTGAGCTAAATCCCCAGCCCTGAAATAAATAGGTCACAAATATGTAAATACCGTATCTTTTCTCTGGGATGAGGATCTGAAGATGTAAATGAGTTCTAGAATGTACGATAGATATTGTGAAACAGACAAGATTCAAAAGGAAAAGGAGGTTAGGGGTAAGTAACGAGAGGAAAGAAAAACACGTGATGCTAAAAAAAGAAACAAAGCACATGTATATAGGAGGTGGAGGGGTGTAGGGTGAATAGGGGAAAACTGAGAATCAAGTTGTGTCATATATTGTACTAATTCTCAATGTTGATGCTGATCATGATGTTTATATAAATATATCAGTAAATAATTCATCAAAATATTTTAAAAATTCAACAGATTGCAAGAAAAGTGTATGGAAGGGCATCATGTATGAACAAAGTGTGTGTGTGTGTGCTTGTCCACATGAGTGAGAGAAAGAGGCAGAAATGAAGATGAAGCAGAAGCTGGAGTAGGGGCTGCCAGGGGAGCAGGAAGAGGCAGGCTATGTATACAGTGGGCATGAAAATCTACAGCAAAGAACAAAATGTGAATGGTGCACTGGAAAAATTACAATAGAGTTGAGACTAGCATAAGAAAAGTTATTTTCATCCTTAGAGGAAATCGTTTATCCATTCATGGGCCTCTCACCATAAATCCAACCATATTAAGCAAAGTCTGAAACTAATCCCAAGATAGTGTCTCTTTGAAGACACACTCATTGATTTCAGGATTGTTGCTGGCCATGTAGGCAACATGTTCAAAAAGTCTGATTCCTTTGATAAAGGAAAAATAAAATAAGCAAGTTCAGAAAGACATGTGATAAAGGAGCTAAAAACTGAGAGAAATGAGAGGAAAAAAAGAGTAATCAAGGTGGGTTAAATCAGAGGAAAGGAAGAGTTGTTAAAGAGGGGACTGGAAAGTGAAAGGAGGGTTTGATGAAAGGCAGTGTCCATTTTCTTGTGCAAGACACAAGTCTCTGGGCAAATGGACTGAATACCTATGATGTTGGTATTTCAACAATATTTAAGGGTTTATTTTAAAGATTGCAGACTTGGACAGTCTATGTACTGAATGTAAATAACTCTCTGTAATATGAATGAAGAAGTGATAAGTGCTTTGGTGACTTAAGGAGGGTTGTTACACCCAGCTACAGGGACCTGAGTGAGACATTTTTGCTCTGAGTTTAAGAAGTGATGTTGTATTAAGATACGTTTTGATAGACAGGCATTCATATCCTGGCTCTGCCCTTCAGCACGGATATTAGACCCTTCACCCCTTCCATGTGGATGTGTGTTTGTGTTTGTGTTTCTGTTGATGTTTTGTATAAATTTTAGCTGTGCTGTACTGACATAAGAAGCTTTAGAAAATACCAAGACTGAGTATTACCCTCGACTGTTTAGCAGAGAATTGCTGTAAGCTGTGTTTGCCCCCAGGCTAGAGACTTGGAGAGTGCTTTCTCCTCCGTTTGCATTGAAAAATGGTGAGAGTTGGGACCCATGAATTGTTTTAGTGCATATCAGTTATACGGAATAATGAGTTTCAATCTTCCATATTCTTATATGCAAATGATGTGGAATGTCGCTTCTGATTCCTTCATTTTAACTTTCTGTTCATTTCTCCTTTCTTAAGGCTGAAGAGTCAGAACCCAGGACAGTGATAACCCAGAAGTGGGCCTCTGGGCACCTGCTTGGTCTCTTGCACCTCGCTGCCCTGTGGCTTGAGCACTCCTCACCCCCTCTTTAGGGGTTCTGAGATTGTTAGCACGGGGGAGACTGAGGTTAAAGGCTTTCGGTATTTGTGAAAGTAAAATACCATTTGTCAGCTCTCTGAAATTGGATTTTGTGTTAGCGACAGCAGCGTCAGGCTCTCAGAGTGAAGAGGCGGGCAGCGATGTGATTTTCTCACTCACACGCAGGGCTCCGACGTTCGGTCCCGTTTATAGAGGCCGGCAGGCGTTAACTGGACAAGGCTCAGTCTCAAGGCACAAGCAAGGTCGGAGAAACGTCTTGCTGCTCCCCTGGATGAACAGTAGAGGGAGACAGACTTCTAAATTAGTCCTCATGGACTTCTGGGGCACCCAACGTCGGTGTGTATTTTCTGGAAAATATTGTTTTCATGAAAAATATTTACAAATGACCCTTACGTCCGAATTACAGAGAAGGTTAGATTACAAGTGCTTCTGAGACATGTAGATGAGTGGAAGGAAGGAGGAAATGGGAGGCTCGAGAGCTAGCAGGGAATAGGCAGAGGGCAGCTCCTGAGAACTCACCAACCAAGACCTAGTGGGTGCCGGGTAAGCGGCTGTGCAAGGGGGATGGGAAAGGGGGTTAGTTGGCTGGCGGCAGATAGAGTCATCATTAGTCTGAGGGGATGAGTTTTAGGATTCTGTAGATACTTGATCCATCTATATAAAATAGCATAATATTTGCGTATATTCTATGCACACCTTCCAATGTACTTCACATAATCTCTAGGTTACCCACGATAGCTAGAATTCCAGTGATGTTAAGCAGTTCCTCTATGCAATATTGAAGAGATAAAAAAGAAAAGCCTCAGTGCATGTTCAGAATACAGGCTTTTTTTTTTTTAATCTTTATTGGTACATTACATATACACATATGATTGCACTCAACAATGAGAATTTGTATCAGTATATGACACAACTTAATTCTCATTTTTCCCATAGCCCTACCCACCCTACCACCCCCACACCCTATTTACATAAACTTTGTTTCTTTTCTTTTTTGTTATAATCTCATTATTTTCCCCCCTCCCCCTATTTCGCTTTGAGTATTTTCTATTTCACAATATATAACATACAATTCTAGAACTCATTTACATTTTCATTTTCTCATACCAGAGAAAAGATGCGATATGTACCTATCTGTGACCTATTTATTTCACTTATGAGGATGTCCTCAAGGTACGTCCTTTTAAGTATAGATGACTCAAAATGATCATTTTTATAGCAGAATAATATACTCCATTCTGTAGAAGACCCACAGCTTTTTTATCCAGTCTCCAGTTGATGGACATTTGGGTTGTTTCCAAGATTTAGCAGTCACAAACTGAGCTGTTATAAACATGGGTGCACATACGTCACCGTGATATGAGTGTTTTAATTCTTTTGTGTATATACATAGCAGAGCGATGGCTGGGTCAAATGGGACTTCCAGTTCTAGCTTTTTGAGGAATCTCCAAACTGATCTCCACAGGAGTTGTACGAGTCTACATTCCCACCAACAGTGGAGAAAGGTTTCTTCCTCTCCACAACCTCGCCAACACTTGTTGCTGGCTGATTCTGAAATGGCAGCCATTCTCTGTGTAGTGAGATGAAATCTCAGCATTGTTTTCATCTGCATCTCTCGAATGACTATTGATGTTGAGCATTTCTTTATATACTTCTTAGCTGCTCTTACTTCTTCCTCTGAAAAGTATCTGTTCATTTCAGCGGCACATTTTAGAATTGGGTCTTTAAATTTGGGTGGGCTGATTTTTTTTAGCACTTTATATATTCTAGACAGTGACCCTATGTCTGAGGAACAGCTGGTAAAAATTTTTTACAGGCATTTTTTTCCTTGATTATTTTCCACCCCAAGATAAGAATCCTACCAACGTGGCAGTACAACACCATGGGCAGTCAAAACGCACAGTGGCTGTTCAGATTGAAACAAATATTTAAGTAAAAGGCATGTAGCCATTAATTCTCCTCCAAATATATCCCTTCTTTTAGAACGTAAGTCTCACCATTCTCGGAAATGGTTCCAGGAATCTTCCTTCACGAATGTCTCCATAAGGTGTTAGGCAGAAGGCAGTGAGTATTGCTTCATATGGCCGAGCAGCCGAAAGGGCACCTGTTGAAAGCTCTTAACAGGTGCCCTCCCTCATCTTACTCACTGGATGCGATGTGCTGTCCCTTCCAGCTCTTCTCAAAATCAAAATGAGAGTGAAAGTTGAATGTTTTGAGTGTATTCAGGATATTGAGGAAGCTGTGGAGCATGTTTGGAGTGGTGGGGAGCACTCTGGGGAGCATTCATGGTAATGTATCCTTTACATTAATATTTTAAAAATTAAGACATTCACAGATGGTCACACTTTGTACATGTCTCTACCTCTGACCTCCCATTTTTGAGCAAAGAGAACACTTCTCAGAGGTCCTTTGGAGCCATTCTGGGTTCTCTTTCCTTTTTCCTGGATTCTTAAGTCAAGATCTTATAAACCATGCATGAAACACAGTACTGCTTAGACCAAGAGGCAGAACTGAGCCAGCTGCTTACTCTTCTGTGGTAAGAACCTGGCACCACCTCCTGACCGATTGCAGACAGCCACCGAATATTTCATCCCACTCAGTCTGTGTGGGACACTGACAGCTAGACACAGCCAAGTAACTGGAAGAGTTTTCTTGTGAGTCAACTCCGTGTTATTTGTTCCCTCTTCAAAAATGAGGGAAAGCATCAGTTTGGCCATGCTAGAGCTCACTCCAAGTTTGCCAAGTAGTGCCTGGTGCTGGAGTTTCCCATGGTGCTTTTGTGTTCTTAGTATTCCTTTGATACTGATCTCTGCTTATTGTGACTGTCATCCTCTATGATCCTGCAGGTGGTACTTTATCTAAGGAAGTCACCATTTTCTAGGGAAAATGGCTTCCAGAAATACTGCAGTACTCTGGCCAGCCTGGCTTAATTTCCATAGTCTCTGCACAACTGGTAAAATAACTGATGATGTCGCAGCTACTATAATGATCTAAGGTAATTCAGGTAATTTTGCATGCTTGGGGTGCTCTGACATCATTAAATCTGTAAAAAGTATGAAACAATAGATATATAATAGTCATTCTTTCAGAAAATTGATTGTGTGGTACATCTTGGTATTTAAATTTGCTGTCTCATTTTAGAAAATACTATGTTTTAAAACATTAATTATAAAATATATAATAATTACTAATGAGAAATCCTTTTGGAAACAATTAGTTGGAGGCACTGCAGGAGAACAGGTTGATACAGGCTTTGCTTGTTCATTGATTTGTTTTGTTTTGTTTTGTTTTGCTTTGCTTTCTCCAGGAGAGAGCTGTTACTACAAGTTTACATGGTCACATTTAGGAAGATAAATTCATTTGGAGTTAATGGAAACACCATTCTCCTGTTGTTCCCTGAGTAGAAGACCTTAGTGAGGGTAAACACCTTCTAGAAGGCTGTGCATTGACTTCTATCATGTAAATAAAGGAGATGAAATAAAACTATTCAGTTCTCAAACTTTAAAAGCTAGTTCAGATCAAAACATGGTGGTGTGGATTCATACACAGAAGAAGACAATAGCTCTTAGATGGAAAAGAAAAAGAAACCAATACCTAAATATGACCTACTGTTATTGAAAAGATCAGCTCTCTGAGACATAGCTCCACAGAGAAAGGAAATACTAGATGGAAAAGCTTACCTAGGGTGGTTTCAGTACTAAGGAAGTAGAACAAGCCTTCAGAAGTATAGAGACCTCTAGACGGTCCTGGACCAACACTTAGATAATGGCCTATGGGAAGTTGAGCTTTTTTTTCCCCATATGGCATTGTGGTGGTTACCAAGGTAACCAGAAGATGTTAACTTTTGTTGAAGAACGTGGACCTCCTTTTACCTACATGGGCTATTAGAACTCTACCACAGTTCAGGGGAGGTGAGAATTCCATTATACAATATGAGAGACCCTGGTTTATCTCCCAGTAGGACCTGAATCTGTTTTATTTGAAAATTAAAAAGCAAAAACACATTTCCAAATATTAGATACCCGCATGATGGAAGAGTTCATGTGAGATATATAGAAAGTTTTAGACAATTTAAGAAAATGTATACTTGAACTTAAAAAGAACAGATAATGTAGTATCCTCAGAGATTTAGAATTTTATTGTTTGCCAAGAATTACTAAATGTCTCTCCATTTTCTCTATCATTATTTAGTCAGCTCACTTCTCACTAATCTCTGTTATTGTTAATGGCATTCTCCTGTATAAAATGTTTTCACCTCTGGGCTCCCATAACAGCACTTTTGATTGCTATTCTCCTCCTTATCCTTGATTTCATTAGGATTTTTTTTCCCTGAAATCCAACTTTGAAATTGACTCAAGTTAGCTAACTTAGCTTGGTCAATAAAATTACAATGAAAGTTTCCTGTATTACTTAGAGCTAGTGGCTTTGAAAGTCCTACAACCCATTTGGCACAAATCCAGATGGAAACTTCTACCTCATGCTGAGTCCCAGAGACAAGATGGCCTGGAGCAGAGCCTTTAGCTGAACTGGGAGGATTTGGAAGTTGTGAAAATAAGATTTGGGGACTGAAATCACTAAAACTGATGGGCATCAAAGAATTGCAATTTTTTTTAAAAAAATTGTTTTTGAAAGAATCTATTGTGTCAATAATGAACTGAATTTCTGAGTAACATTTTATAATAATGTTATTTATAAATTAGTATCAAGTTGAGAAAATTTGAGTTGCCAAGCTTGAAGAAAAATAATGTAGGCAAAATGTGATATGTACTATAGACATATTAAAATGATTTTCACCAGACGTATGATATGTAGAATTAGAATCCAGCGTTCATTTCCCATACAGCGATGACCACTTTCATATTGTAATTCTACAGGCTGTGAGCACTCTCAACAGTATACTGAGTTGCTGAAGGAAATGAGCCATCAATCATTAGACTGGCCAAGGTGATTCCAGCTGCAGAATTTGGAAAGATGAAAGACAATAGCACAAAACACACTTCATCGATAGGATTTTAACAGAGTTATTTATAACTTTCCTTGATAGATATTTACTCGTCAGCCATGTAGCTCAATGATCTAACAAATTATCCTGTCTTTAAATTTAACTATATGAGATTGCTGTCTGCTATACATTAAAATGTAATATTGAGGGCAAAATAGGTAAGGCCATGGTTTTGAAATCTTCCAACTCATACTATTCATGAGTCTATTCTCTATAACTCCCTGTGGACATTTTCCCACCTAATGGCTTCTTTTAACAAAATGGGACTGAATGTCTTTATTTTTCATTGGGTAGTGCTTTTCAGTAAAAAAATAAATATGGGTGGGTTTAGAAGAAAGAATTTTTAAATCCAAGCCAGAATACTTACATTCTTGTACTAATTATTTTCATTGAATAGCTATGGTCTGAACTTTGAACTTGTTTCTCAATTGTTTAGAGTTTTTTTTTTTTTTTTTTTTTTTTTTTTTTTTTTTTTTTTTTTTTTTTTTTTTTTTTTTCTTGTTTTTTTT
>PVIR01001323.1:0-69284 GCA_004026965.1 Petromus typicus | reverse complement strand
AAAGAGCATGTAATCTGTCTGGTAGATGTTTGGATCAAAACTTTATAACTCACAATAAACATTTACTCAGGTATAGGTATGATATAAAATACTTGTCATTTTTTAGCAGATTACTTCTTCAATAATACTTTTCTTCAACAAATCAAGGTAAAACTCTCAAGACTTCTTAGTTTATGAAGGAAATGAACTTCTTTGATTCTCGGTCAGTTATTTCATCAGCGACATCCATCAAAGTTCCTCTTCTGCCAAGCTCTCAGTAAAGTTCTCAACCCACTCCAAAGAATAGTGCACTAAAACACACTTTTTTTTGACATTTATTGAGCAATCATATAATGCACACTGTGCTAAAATAAATTAATTATGTAATTCAAATCTCACAGTGAAGATATAAATTTGACTTTATTTTACAAATGGAGACTCCAAAGGTCAGAAACATTAAGTAAGCTTTCAGTATACCATAACTATTAAGACACCGGCTGACTCCAAATCCTAAAGTATTTGTTCATTTGTTTTGTTTGCTTGCTTGTCTACATGTATAGACCACTTCCTCTTTTTACCCTGTTTCTGTGGCTCCATTGTCTGTGTGAATCAAATGTTGTATCACCCCATAGGTCTTCTTTTCTCTCATAGTTCCTTTGGTTAGGGAAGTCTCCAGAAAGTAAACAACAATGTTCCACTATTAAATGTAAATGTAGGCTGGAAAGAGAGGCCATCCTCTGCCCAACTCCCACAGAAATCCACACAACCACTGTTACTCACATGAATGCATACTGCATTTCCTCTAATGGAATTGTTAGTTCTGTCCCAGAAGGAATGGAAGTTCAGTGAGAGCAAGATGAATTTATTTGTATATTAAACTATTGGATTCTTAGTCTCCAAAGAACAGACTGTAACAAACTAGATGCTCAATTAGTAGATGCTATATTACTAAAAAAAAATCATATAGGTCACTTTAACCACTACTTGGATCTTGGATCTATTATGAAATTCCTTGTATCCGTGTATCCTACCTGATTATTCCTGTCTCTAAGTTTTAGCTGAAAGGTCACTTTTTCAGTGAAGGTGTCTTCAATTCTCAGCCAGAGCATGATCAAAATACTGAATGTACAGGATATAATATTTAGATGTACAGCATGATCAAAACAATGAATGTACAAGATATAATATTAATATTTATAATATTTATATTATTTTTCTGCTTTTCCGTTGCTCAGACAAAATACCTGGTGTCTATAGTTTAAAAGAGGGCAGAAATAAGAGCAGCTAAGAAGCATATGAAGAAATGCTCAACATCATTAGTCATTCAAGAGATACACATGAAAACAATGCTGAGATTTCATCTCACTCCACAAAGAATGGCTGCCATTTCAGAATAACCCAGCAACAAATGTTGGCGAGGCTGCAGAAAAGAAGGAACCCTTCTCCATGTTGGTGGGACTGTAGACTCGTACAACCCCTGTGGAGATCAGTTTGGAAATTCCTCAAAAAGCTAGGATTGGCGGTCCCATTTGACCTAGCCATCGCTCTGCTAGGTATATACACAAAAGAATTAAAAGACTCATATCACAGGGACATATGTGCACCCATGTCTATAGCAGCTCAGTTTGTGATCGCTACATTTTGGAAACAACCTAAATGTCCAACAACTGGAGACTGGATAAAAAAGCTGTGGCTATTCTACAGAATGAAGTATTAATCTGCCATAAAAAATGATAAAGTTTGAATCATTTGTACTTAAATGGACATACCTTGAGGACATCCTCATAAGTGAAATATATAGGTCACAAATAGGTAAATATCACATCTTTTCTCTGGTGTGAGAAAATGAAGATGTAAATGAGTTCTAGAATTGTATGTTATATATTGTGAAATAGAAAATACTCAAAGTGAAATAGGGTGAAGGGAGAAAAATAATGAGATTATAACAAAAAAAGAAAGGAAACAAATTTTATGTGTATAGGGGGGTGGTAGGGTGGGTAGGACTATAGGAAAAAATGAGAATTAAATTGTGTCTTATACTGGTCCAAATCTTCATTGTGGAGTGCAATTATGATGTGTATATGTAATGTACCAATAAAGATTTCAGTAAAAAAGGAGGGCACATTTACTTAGGCTTCTGAGTTCAGTCTATGGTCTATTGACTCCAAACAGCAGCATTATAATGAACACGGTTGTACCCAGGTGAAGGAGAAGTTCAAGTCTGGTTGGGTCAAGTATGTCACATGTATGCCTCCTAGCAAGTTAGGAGACTCCCAAAGGAGTTCGAGTGTGCTCACTCCCATGCCTAGAAACTGACCAACAGCCACTTGGAGGGCTTCCATTCCTCCTCTACTTCTGACTCCTTTGTTTGGCCAAGAGCTAACCATAAAATGTAAAAAAAAAACTTGTGCCCCACCAATCAGCTACAGCCCTTTGCCCCAATGTGCTCATAGCCACAACCACTCCTTGTACTCTATATATGCCTTTGTAGTCCTCAATAAAGATGGAAGCATTCACTGAAACCTCCCTGGAGTCTGTGTGGTGACTCTGAGCATTCATCCTCCCGGTCTGGGGCTCCAGAACCAATCCTCTACCACGTACCACCTCGATGCCAAGGACAACTACATCCAGGAGCAAAGAACATAAATAGCCCAAAGAAGGGACTTGGGACCCAATATAGTTCAATATATTTGGGATCTACCCAGAGACACCTAGAAATGAGCTTCATTACTCTCCTGGACATTTCTCAATTTGACAGTCGAGATTAATGGTCACCCTTTCTACTTCACCCACCATTTTCTGCCATTGAGTTTCTTTCCTTTAACTTTGTGAGTGACAAAGAAATGCACTAACATACAGGGTTATTACCATAGAGCACACAGCAGGCAGTTACTGGCCAGAACCAGAAAGAAACCTAGTCTTGTATCCTCAGAGAAGAACTTGTCACTCTCCTTTCTATTTACATAAAGGGTGACAAATTAAAAGGCTTCATTATCTGCATACTGAAGGTTCATTACTATCTTTAATTTGGTATGGATATATAGACACATGGCCATGACATGAAAAAGGGGAGGGGGAGTACAGCTTAAGTGGTTGAGAAGAAAGGTGATCTGTCCAGATATGTGATAAAGACAGGGACAATGCAGTCAGTATTGTGACTTTTTTCTCTCCTTGCCTGAAAATCCATGACAGACGTGGTAGCTGATAAGGCTGAGGAGCAGCAGGAGCCTGGTGTAACCGTTTTGAATGAAAGGGCTAAACAAATAAAACAAACTTTTTGAAGCCCCGGCAGCTGCAATCCCTCTTGTGCACGCTTTACTGAATTTGGCCTCCTTTATATAGATTTATAAAGAACAAAGTAGCCACCTGTGGATGGTGATGCGAAAGTGGCTTGGTGGGCAGAAATCTCATAAGGAAGGCAGGGGAAACAGAAAAGGAATGGTCTGTGGAGGACCCACTGGGGTGTCTGTTCTCTGTTTTTGTTTGTTTGTTTTGTTTTTGTTTTTGCATTTCCTCTCATACCATTTTGTTGTTCTCAGATTCTCAGAAAATTGATAATTTATATAAGGAAATGTATAGGCTACAAATTAAGTTACAGTCACCTTATCTGATTCTCATAAAAATAGTATGAATTGTTATTCATTTCATTAAATTTTGTCCTGTTTTTTGGAATGTTTTATACTTTTCTCAACATTGCAGACAAGAGAACTGATGCAAGGAATGAGCTTAGGTAGGATGAAGACAACATCTGAGTCCAGATCTTGTCTTCCTCACATGGTTCATGAGACTAAGGACATGTATCCAGAACTGATATTACAGTAATTGCCTATAATTGAACTTCAATTTAATTACTTCCAAAATCTAAAGATGCTTTGTATCTCTGTACATTCTATCTCTTGCTTTTTTCACTTTATTCCTTTTCTCTTCACTGCAATTTTCTTGCACAGAAATTTTTCCTATTGCTCTTGTTTGATTCCTTTCTGTCTCTGTATCTCTTCTTGTTCCTCTCATTCTTGCTTTTGCTTTATATACTTTACTCCCTTCAGTTAGTCTTTCTTTATCAGAAAAAATAAAGTCTAAGGATTTTGCTTCAGTTGATTTTGGTTTGGTTTTGAAAATGTAAAAGTGTAGTAAACTTTAAAACCCTGGGAACACATGAATTTGAAACAAATGAAAAACACTTATGTATCCTATAATACATTATAATATATGTATCCTATAATACATGTATCCTATAATACATAATAATTATTGTGATACTGTATTTCTAAGTCATTATTAGGAAAAGCAAAAAGATATAATTCATATACGGAAAACATGCCAACATACACTCATACTCTGATAGTGGAATGATTACAAAGGAAGATAAATGATTATTCTCAATAAAATGCAGTGAAGAAGACCCTGAGGAAGCAATGACAACTTAACTATTAACTGATGTTCATCTAAAACCATTTTCCAGGTTCCATCTTAATTGATTATACCTAATAAAGGTTGTGTTGTATTTCGGCACAAGTAGAATTTTCTCACTAACATTTTGATCAGTCAGAACAACATCGAGACATTTATTGGGTCTGTAGGTTCAGCTGACCAAATCACTGCTTTTTATTTCTCTTTGATCTGCTTTACGTTAGGAGCTGGGCTACCACTTAAAGCAATTCTCCAAGGTCTTAAAATTCAGTCATACAATGGTGCAAAGTCATGGTCCCTAAATTGTTAAGAAGGATAGTTTGCAAATCGTGGTCCTTGAACAAGGAAATTTACTTTTCATTTGTTAGCTGTGAAGCAGACAGTTTGGAGTCCTCTTCTGCTATACTTACAAGATCTGCATCTCCCTTGCTTCTGCCTGGAGGAAGCAGAGGTGGCAGCAGGAAAAGGCCTGTCTCTAATTTCAAGCCTCACTTCTGCCCAGTTGCTGTTTGTGACTTGAACTCGTAAATACTAAATCCATGATCCAAAAGGTGTGTCTGTAACAAATCGTGGTATTATACAATTCACAGATGCAACCAAAAAAGGGCACAAAAGAGGTTTCTTAGCAAAACAGATATTACTGTTTAACAAAATTCTTAGATTCCACACTATGATAACTTCTTACTTTATTCTTACATCAGATGTTCATTGCCTCCGTTCACTATCAGTCAGATTCAGGCCACATCTTTTATGGTAGTTGATTCATTTATGTCACTGTAAGATAGTCTGCTCTTTCTCGCTATAGCCTCCCCTACCCCAAACAAATACTTTCCTGCAAACACATTACACCTAAGCAAAGAGCTACGGCCAGTGAACCAGTTCCAAGTAAGATGGAAAAGATCACAGCCTGAACTTTGGGAACTGTTTTTATTCCACAAGCTGCTGTTGTCTTAAGTTCTTATGATGTGGCCTAGAAAAGAAAATAGTCTTCTGAAAATATCTCTACAGGAAGAGACTTTTCCCCAGAACCTATAAAACATTCATAACACCTTCATTGTGCTGTAAATCCTTAGCTGGAGTTGATAACAGTGTATGAATTTTTAATGTAACATTTATAAATGGTTATTAAAACTATCCTTAAAGTAAAGTGTCAGTTTATTTTTAATTAACTGTTGGCTATTTAAGTTCCCAGATGGCCTGGGGAAAGACCAATAGGCCCACATGTCATTTACTCTCTTTTCTGCTCCATCTTTAACCCCTTGTTCCATGCTGTCATGAAGACTGATGCAAGGAAGATAAAAGAATTTAAATAAACTCCAGCTATGGTCTCAGGACCATTTTATTTCTTTCAGCTGCCATGGCTACAGCTAAGGTAAACACTACCAATTTTGAGTCATAGAAGGCAAACCAGCCTCCTTAGATCTATACTTAGCTGGAGTCAAAATTAGGGCCAAGAGTAATAGATGGATCCTAAAATGACAGCTCCAGGGTGCAGGACTGTAACTCAGGTCAGTGGCATTGTGATGTTATGCTTTTGAGAAAATTTAGGAAGGAATAATACACATAGCTCTGTCTCTCAAATTATAAACTGAGTATATATATATATATATACATATATATATATATATATATATATGTTACAAATTATCATTGTAACTATCATAACCACACATAAGGTCTCTTTCTTCTCTTCCGATTATTGATAATTGTTTTTCTGGTTCTCCTATTATGACTTTGTCAAATTCTCAGTTCCCTACATCCAGAATTCAAGAAATCAAGGAAACCTCTTTTATCTGTTATGTTATAGAGTAGAATTCTTTCCTAGAGTTACACAGAGTATTTCACCCAGGGTACAAATTATTTCTGCATTGTCCTCTGGTAATGCCTGGGTAGCTTCTAATGAAGTCCCAGGTGTGAGAAGGTGACCACAGTTTATACTTAGGGAGCCCAGTTGGTAGTGGGCTCAATCTGGTTTCTTCTGGGTCTTTAGATCTCCCAAATACAATTGCACTATTGGTTCTCAGGACAATGCTTGGAATGGAAAGTCTGCTTTGTTGTTTCCCTGGCTAGGAATTTTTGCCTACATGATATCTCATGGTACAAAATATGTGGGACAAATAGGTCTGTTTCACAGGAATTTGGCAGCTTAGAGTATAGATCAACTGAGTTGTCATGTCAGAAGAGCAAACCTGAAGACATCTGAAGTCCAGCCAAACCCAAGATACCCGCTTGCCCTTCATTTGCCATAGAATAGCATGGAAAATGAAAAATTTTTAAAGTCTAGCCCTCATAGGGTACATGTGAGTAGAACTGTGTGTCCACATGGATTTATATTAGCATGCAAGTGTCTAATGTGAAATTAAATAAGCTATCAATTTTCTGTACTAAATGAACAATTAAATCTATGCAGCATGCACCCCAATTCCTTACAATGTATTCAAAGCACTCAAAAAACAAACTTTAAATGATCTCTGATGTCTCCCGTCACCCCTCTGACTGCTCTGACTCCAAGATAACTGGGTCGACTTGAGACAGAATCATTTGTTTTAAGCTACCTAAAACCAGCTGATAAGACCTCTTCTGTTAAGATTGTGCTTCAGGTCCTTCTTTGCTTTAAGAAGTTGTCATATTTTGAATATTTTATGCAGGTGGTGTCCTTTGGGAGTTTTCTTTGGTCATACAACCCTGTAATCACATTTGTCATACTAGTTATCACATTACACAGCAATTTTATGCTCATATTTTTCATTTTCCTTTAGCGGAGTGTGGACTCAGTAAAACAAATAGAATGTATTTGTCAGTCACACAGGTGTAAGGTAGAACACAGAGGAAGCACTTAGTAATGGTGCAGATCAAGCTTAGGATTCGATGTAGGCTTTGTGTGCTGTGCTAATCATTGCTAAAGGCAGAGTAGTTAGTTATCATTTTGGATTTGCTATCGACCATTGACAGGGCTTATTTTGGGGTCAGAAATGATGAGATACTGGATCTCATTTGGACAGAATCAATTTGAGGTTCAGATATTCAAAGTCTAACGAGAAGAAATCTATTTATATCATAGAGCATTTGGGGACTGTAACTACACATGGAAAACTTCTCACTGCTTACAGTGAATGAACACCATGTGAAAAATGTAGAAAAGAAAATTGTGAACCTGGGATTAAACACAGTAAAAGTACATAGAGAAGATTCCCTCCTCTTTATCTAAACTGTACTAAAATATAGTGACTGACTAGCAAATAAAAAAATGTATTTGTATACATACAGTAAACAAGAAGAAAGGGGTGGTGGATAGATAATGAGGAAAATCAATAAGATGGTGAAAAGTAAAAGCTGATGACAAGATAGTAACTACTAACCCCTTAGAGAAGGTGATGTGGGTGGTTTTAGGAACCTCTGGAAGGAGTTAGGAAGACGCAGGGAAAGCACCACTGAAGTCAGGGGCCAGGTTGAGCTGGAAGCAGCAGGACTGGTTGGAAGAGAGTGTGTGAAGAACACTAAGGCTCTTAGAAATTCCTCCACAGTAAGTGTCCAGGTCCCCAACACACCCACTGTCCAAAATACAACCAGGTTTCATAGCTTGAAAGACTGAATCAGATAGACTCTAGTCTCAGGGCTATTAGGCGCATTTAGGCTTGAAAAAGAAAAATGATATATCTAAAACAGAAGTGCTAATTAGGAGTTTGGTACTACTTGGCCTCTGCAATGCTGGAAGCAAAGGTCATGTCTGCAGACATTCATCTCTGGGGAAAGTAACTGATTAATTAAAAGACTCACCTATACAGCAGTCTCCCAGAGCGATGACAGTTCCTGACCCGGTCCTCCTGACTGTGCAGCCACCTTTGACCAGTCACACACTCTGAAATGCTGAAGAAGCTTCTCTGTATGTAGAATGGAGATACAAAGCTATAAAATTAAAGCTTATCTGAAATTTTAAGAAATCCAAAGTAAATTCTATAAAAAGTACTTTGAAGAAGCAGAAACACTCTAGGGAGCAAAACTAAGCATCAGAAAAATTAAAAAAAAATCCTTCTTGCAAAAATATTTAATCTGAAACAAAAGCAAGGAAATGTGTAAAATATTATAAAGAAAAATTTATAAATTGAAAATTGGTAGAAAAAAACTATAGACAGTAATTCAATGTTAAGGTCCTTTATCTTAGAAGACAAATGAAGGCATGTATCACAGGACACAAAAGAAAAAAATATAGAAGATTAATATTGGACATCTGACATAAAGCTGAACAAGGTTGAAATAACAGGTAAAAACAGAAAGAAGATATTTACCAAAGAAGTAGTTCATTAAGGGCTCCATGGAGTAGCCAGCATATCAGAGCCTTATCATTATAAGGTTTCAGAACATGAGAAATAAACCAAATATTATTAAAACATCCAAGAGATGTCAAATCAATGATACACACAGGATTAGGAATCAAAATGGCACTAGATTTACCAGAGAAACACCATTAGAATCGTCTGGACAGTGAAAAACTGTCCTAAAAATTACAAGACAAAAATCGCAAACCTTAGTTCTTTACACAAACCGTAGTTTTATATTAATGATAGTACTTCAGTCACATGGAGGCTCAAAAACTTAACTCCCATAAGCACTTTCTCAGGGAGATAGTGATGTAAGCCACATATATGAGAAAATACTCTGAGAAAGAGATGGACGCAGTAAGAGTCAATCTAGGGGAGAAAAGGTATGTGAGGAGAGGCTTAAATCAAAAACTGGGAATCCTCACAAAAGTACTCAGTATCCAAACTAATCTTGAGCCCATTATGGAGCATGAATTGCTTGGAAACATAAGGTCATATTCCAGAAATGAACTCCATCATTTAGAAATAGAAAGAAAGAAAGAAAGAAAGAAAGAAAGAAAGAAAGAAAGAAAGAAAGAAAGGAAGGAAGGAAGGAAGGAAGGAAGGAAGGAAGGAAGGAAGGAAGGAAGGAAGAAAGAAAGAAGATCCATCAAGCTTTCTCTTAACTGAACTTCCTGTCTTTAGTTACAATACAGGTTTGTCATTGAGCAGTTGTAAGGCTTTGGGTCAGGTCCATTTTCTTAGGTCAAAATATAAATAATCCTACCTCTATTAGGCGATGATTCTAAAGAAGGTGTTACACTATAAAACGGAAGCAAACAAGCAAGATCTGAGTGTGGATTTGGGCGAATGCCATTCATTCGTTCTTCCAATTCATTCATTCTTTCACTCAGTGGCCACGCTCCATGCTCAGGTTTCCGAGTAAAATAAAGCCTCGCATCCTATCAGGCAGACGTAGTCTATCTACTTGTACCGTAATGGTATCTGGTTCCTTACACAGCCTTTTCGGCTTTGCCTTCTCGGCTTCCCACCCACCTCCCCGTGTCATGCCCCGGAGCTCTTGTGAGTTCCCTCCACGGGAGGGTTCATTGCCACGGATACCGACACGCTCTGCTACCTCTGCTCAGGAGCTCTGCACTCTTGTTTTTCCTTCTTGTTTCTCTTCGTTCCCCCTTGAACCCTTCAGCTAAGGTGTTTATACCTCAGAGAAGGTGTGCTTGACATCTCAGCTGAAATCTAGACACCACGCATTCACAGTACCTTCTCATTCTCTCTTGAAGCACTAATCAAAACATGTAAATAAAAAATTTAAATGGCATGATTTGTTTAATTTCTTCATCACCCTACCGGCATATATCCCCTAGCTTTTCTTTTTACTATTGTAATTCTAAGACCTGGCATGACATCTGCCCATACTAGGATTTCAATAAGGATTTTCTGAAAGACTGTTCAGTAAAGGTAACTTTTACAATGCTAGTTAAAGGCAGCAATTTACCCTGAATTATCCTCTAAATTCCTTTAACAACCTGTTATGGACCCATCTTCTCCAGGTTTATTTAACCATCTCTGACTCTGTTTTTACGTACTTACGACTTATTGAAGGTATCTCAGAAATGTCAGACACAGAATCAAATTATATAATCTTTGTCCACTCTTACAGGGAATCAGAGACTGTTTTATTCCTCCTTAGTTTTCAATTTAGCTATAAAACTGAGGTGGCGAGAAGGAAGTCTACTGTAATAGGAGCATTTATTGCAGCATGGAAATAACTGGTAATTATGCTTTCTAAATGAACTTGACTTGGTGGCTGATGTCAGGTTTTGCTAAGTGCTCTGGGCCTAACTGAGACTAATTAGGTCTGCATTAAATATTAAAGCTTTCTGACACCCCAGTTTGACGGTGACAGAAGAGAAGAAATCCTGTAACCTAATCTGTACCCAACAGGGGTAATTTATGTTCACTTCTTATAACAAAAGAAAATCCAATTACGGAGCTGGCTGGCAGATATATTTAAAGGATAAATTAATGTGAAAAAATTGCATAAACATGCAGACATACAGAGTACATAAAATAGCACAAAAATGTCAACAGATAGTTCCTATTTGCCACCAACTACATCAAATGCCTGTTGATTGTTCTGCTATAAACTTGTGTTTGGAAAGGAAATAGCTTTTTGCCTATAAATGTGTTTAATACAGTGTAGGGGCACGGAGTCAACGTGGAACTTTCGATGGTAAAAATATGATAATGCCACTCTCACATAACAAAGGCCAGTTGTTAGCGAGCTCATTTACAATCCATCACTGGAGCATACACTTTGTTGCTTCAATTACAGAATACATATAGGCATGGATTTCACTGGCTCTTGGATGGAGGACAGTTGAAGGTCACAAAAAGTGGTCGAAGTCCTTCCAGAATGGGTGGTAGGCAATCATCCATGGAGTCCATAGACTTTCTGTTGTCTTTTCTGTAAAATGAAACAGACATCCATATCTAAGTTGCTGAATGAAAGGGAGATGTGCAGTTTATTTCCCCATCCATGGGAACCAACATCTACAACAACTACTACTTCATATCCCAGTGCTCAAAGTACAGAATTGAGTGCTTTATTAATACTACTATATTGTACAGACCACGTGTACATTCATTATTTGTTTTGAAGCTTCTCAGGGTAGAAAGTTGCTTTCAGTGTGACATTTTTTTTTTCAGTGTGACATTTTTATAGTGGGAAATTTCAAGTATAGACAGAAGTAGAAAGAGTAGTATAATAAAGCCCTGGTCCCTTATTGTCTGAATTTAGTCATTAACATCTCATGGTCACTGTACAAGGATTGAAAAGTGACCTGGTTGTTTATTACATTTGTTACAATAAAAGATACATGGCCATTAATCCATCACAGAATATTTCCCCTCATTTCAAACACACTTGTTCAACCATATTTATGACTTTCTGAAGCAGTTCTGGGAGTGTTTTCTTCCCTGAGTATTGTTCCTTAGCCATGGATTACCTCAGTGTCCTGAATCAACTTAAAACCTTCATTGTTTCATCATTGTAATCATTTTGAGTGAACCTGTGAATACAGTGGGTTGGGGACTCACTGCAAGGCTTTTAGAGGTCTTCCTTTCCATAGTCCGGCCTCAGAAGCAGCACATGCCACATATTTGATGCTATTTTGTGAAGACCAAAAAGGAGACTTCCATAACTGCTTCAGAAAGTGACAAGAACAATAGGATAAATGTGTGAAAGCAAGGAGGAGGTATTTTCAATGTGGTTACTGGTAATGTGGGGTTTTTTTTCCTATAATAAAGTTTTCAAAATTTAAAACTTTAGTGTGTTTTTCATTACTGCATTTCATTGTTTTTCTCCAAATCACATTTTTAAAAAGCAGTTATTCCCACACATCACTGTAGTTATAGGCATTTTATATGTACTTTGAAAATATGAATTATTAAGAACTATGTCAAAGTAACATTGATTTATAAATTAGCATTATTTTATATAAGTATATTATATCTATCTATCTATCTATATATATCTATCTATATATATATATATATTTTTTTTTTGAGACAGGACCTCACTTTGTAGTTCAGGCTAGCCCTGAATTCACTTTGTAGCCTGGGTTATCCTTGAATTAAAGGCAATCCTTCTTCCTCTACTTCCTCAGTGCTGGGATTACAGGTGTGAGCAATCATGCCCGGAATTGTGGTATGTGATTACTGCAGATCAAACTCATCACTGCTAGGTCAATCTCAGAATCCTATTTGCTTTTGAATATACTTTTTACTGGTATATTCCTATATTGGGCATTGATTAGCTGAGCTACAAAAGGACTTAAGTAGTCATAATCTTAGGAATATAGCTAGTGATTTCCAGAATGTTTTCAAATGAATGGGATTAATAAGGAAACTTGTATGTTTCTTCCACACTAAAATAAGTCAATTATTACACTTGTTAAGAACATCAGTTTTTATTTTGTTAATATAGTTCTTGCCACAATTGCATCTGATTCAGTTGTTATTATCATAACATCAGTCAATTACTACATGTAACCCAAAACTCTAATCTAAGATTTTGCACAAAATATACCCTCACCATTCACTGAAAGGTGAATAAAGAAATATAATGCTTTTGATCATAAAAGTCTTGAATAAAATATTTAAATGATCTAAGATCTCATTATTGTATTACTTTAAATTAAAGCTAGATCAATTGATGTACATATATATCCCTTTTTGAAAGCGATTGCTCATTAAATTTACTGAAATGTGAAAAATTTAAAAAATTTATACAATAGGTACAGATGAAGGATAATGGTGCTCTAATGAGGTAATATAATCCAAGGGCCCCCAAGTTACTGACTATATCATTTCAGGTCTTAATTCTGGTGGCTCTGACCATACAGGTGCACAAACTAATTAAATGGATTGGAGTAAGGTATGTTATTTGGAGAAGTAACTTCTCAGTGACATTTTAAGGACCTGTCTGCAAACCTGGGGACAATTTCAAGTTAGTGTCAGCCTATTGCTCCAAATTGGTCTGTCATGCATGTTAAAAATAATTAGAGTGTGGGTAGTGGAAGAACTCTTTTGAACTGTGCAGGAAGGAAGGCCTTTCTGAGTTTATTGGAAGAGAGAGCAGTCTCCCTATGAAAGGACTTTGTAATCAACTTGGAGGAGATTGCAACCCTACACTCCCCTGCTTGAGTGAAGCAGCCTTTGGAGCCTGACTTATTTATTTATTTACCCATTTACCCTCCACCCTCAGCTAGATCACATTATGAAATTATGGAAAAGCCATTTTCACTCCCAAGGCTGCCAGTTGCCCAGGTGACAGCAGCCTTGTCTGTCTCTGGTGTGATTTCACTGAATGAAACCATTCATTACAAGAAGAGGGGGCTGAAGAGGAGAGGGAAGGTGAAGTAAGGGGCACACAAAAGCCGAGCTCACTTCTTCTGTGCTGCTCTCCTCTAGGGATGGGGCTCTCACTGAGGGTGTGTCTGCGATTCCACCTCTGTAACCCAGGTTTCTCCTATAGGGGTGATGGGGAATTTAAACTGCACTTGGTAAAGCAATTGGAAGAAGATGGAGAGAAATTTAGCTATATGTTTCCAAGAGATATATTTCAGATGAGTAAAAAGATTACAGTATGTTATAAGATGGGACATTATCTGGCCCTTTTCTACTCTTCACTTTCCCTTTGTCTTCTTCTTTTTTTCTTTTTCTTTTTGGTCTCTCTCTACCCTTCCTTCCAATGCCTCAGCTCACTCTGCTCTTCAGAATAATGGCAAGTAAGATCTCTAAATAACTGTGGTTTTCCATCTGATGTTGACTATTTCCCATGGGCTCTTCTCTTTCCCCCAATAAGAGTTCAACCAAGTCTTGTCTGAATTTTTTTTAATCTTTATTGGTATATTACATATATGTATCATGATTGCACTCCATAATCGGGATTTGTACCAGTATAAGACACAATTTAATTCTCATTTTTTCCCATAGACCTACCCACCCTACCACTCCCCCCATATACATAAAATTTGTTTCCTTTCTTTTTTTGTTAAAATATCATTATTTTTCCCCTTCAACCTATTTTACTTTGAGTATTTTCTATTTCACAATATGATAACATACAAATCTAGGACTCATTTACATCTTTATTTTCTCATACCAGAGAAAAGATGCAATATGTACCTATCTGTGCCCTATTCTTACACTGACATGAAGCCCATAGTTCTCCAGCATCCTACCTGAAGAGTATTTGCATTAATATTCACAGTCTCTAACATTGATTGTGTATTTCCTATCTCCTGGGAACTGCATGCATCAATTTCATTTTATTATTGCACTTTTCAATGAGGTCCATATAATGTCCACCAGTTTACCAGATGAAAAAATTAAGGGATAAGTTAACACCTCAAAGGAAGAGAGGGGCTTGAATTTATATCAATGATTGAAGGAATCCAAGGCTTTTGATATTTCAACCATGCTATTCTACTTTTAGATGCTTTCCTTTCCCTTAAGGTTGAGTTTCCTTAACTACAGAATCCAAAGTCGGAAACACTCTAAAATCTCAAACTTTCGTAGCACCAATATCCCACTCAACACTTCTCAAATTTTAGGGTTCCTTGGGTTTCAGAATTTTGAATTAGAAGTTCGCATTCCATAAAGGTCTAAACAAATATTCCACAATCCAAATAATTATGACATTTTTTGGAAAAACTTATTCTCCCTAACATTTTAGTAATGAACATTTAACCTGTGTATTTCACTGTCAGCCTACTTGCTTGATTTAGTATCTCTCACTTCCTCCAATCCCTTTTCTTTTGTTAATAACTGTAAACAGTCATGTCCTGAATTGTTAATTTAGTCTCTGTTGAATTGTCCATCATCAGACAAAACAGCCTTCTCATTCTCTGTGTTCAACTCCAAAAATTCATTTTAAAGCAAATGCTTTTCCAAGCGTTCACCTACATCACCTTCCTGAACCTCACTGAGCCCACTGCAAGCTCCAGTTTACTTCAACTCTGCTGAGTTTAATTTATGGACTCCCATTTCTTTATCCTCATTTTTTTCTTTCTTTAACTGGATAGTGGCAGGTGTTTACAGTTTTTCATGCAAAATTTTAATGGTTTAGTTTTATAATTCTAGACTACGAGAACTTCCTCAGATGCACATTGAATTTTTGGAGCAGCATATTGCCTTTCACCAGTGAACTGTGACAATCTATGGCCTGAATCAAAACATAAAGATAATTATACAGAAGGTGGATAAGAGCAGAGTGTATTCTGAACAGTGATCTAGACTTGACAAGAATCATTGTTTTTTCTGTAGTTTTCAATAAAATGGTATTGCATCTATAACACGTAAGGAACAATTGCTCTCTGGAGAAAGTTGGCCAAAGCTAGCATTAGTTTTCAGGGTCCTGGTATAGATGTTAAAGAGGCCAGACAGAGGTATTCAGAGCTATCACTATAGATATTTTGTGTAGATATTGGCTCTCTTGCCATAATTTTATATATGCTTTTCAGTTAATTTAAAATTAGGTGAACATTCATTCATCTAGCAAAAGAGTTAACAAACATTGACTAGGTAGCCTTTTAGCAACACCATTATTCCATGAATACTCTTCTAATTTTCACTTCACCCTCATGGAGCTTACAATGAAATAAGAGCAATCAATGCCAAAATTGGTTGTAGCACATCTCACATGGAAATAAAATTGAGTTTCTATTGAAAAGAAAATATGCAAACAAATTTAGATTATTACAAACTATTTATCTTAAGGAGTAATATTTAAACTGAGACCTAAAGGATTATTTATTTTGGCAGAGTAGAAATAGAACTTTGAGAAATAGAGTGGGTAATCAAAGAACTGAACAGATTCAACATAGATGAAGGGCAGTGAGCGAGGAGGCTGGGGAGATCTTAGGTGTGATATCCAGACAGAGCTGACCAGGGCAGGGTTTTTGGTTTTGGAATTGACTTATTTAGTCTGAGGAGAATCAATAGGAGTGCTTAAGAGAAAGATCGGATTTAATCAGATTCATGTTTAAAGAAGATAGGTTTGTCCAGCTACACACAGAACATGAGGGAAGCTCTTCAGAAACACGAAAGTACCTGGATCCTACATCTAGAGCTACTTAAGTGACTTTGATCAACTGCTTGGTTGATACTCAGTTAAAGGGGGAAAATCAGTGTTTTAAGAAGCTACCTCCTCTTATAAGAACAAATTCAGTAAAACAGCACCATTTATAAACAACAACAACAACAACAAAATAAAAGAAGATAGGTTTGGCAGTGATGGAGAAATAAATTGAAGAAGTTATGAACGCAAATCGGGAGATCACTGAAGAAGTTCTGTAGAGACAGGGGTCAATGAGGAGACAGTGACAGCTTGCATTTAAGTAGCAGCATACATGACAAGTGGACAGTATTAAAATTCATTTGGCAAGTAAATTCTTCGATGACTTCATACTGGTTTACATGCAGATGAGGAGTCTAGGAAGTGTCAAAAATAATATAGCTCAATACACATAGAATGTTTCCCTCACAGAATACATAGCCGTGGTGAGGAGATAATATGCCAGCAACAAAGAAGAAGAGATCTATAGTAAGAAGGGATGCACAGTGAGCATAGTTTATAATGGAAAATATAAGAAAGACTTTAAAGGGGTAATATTTGACGTGCACCTTGGGCTTAGGGTAAGTTTTATAATGCAGACAGAATAGATGAACACAATTCTGATTACCAACCTATGTGAATGTCTTACTTTTATGTAGTTTTGCCTTTGGAGCAGAGTATACTGAATGGTGCAATATGTCCAATATTGTGTGTGTACTGTAAGTAACTTGCAGCATATTGCTTTTGCTAGTTTTGATTCACTGTAGAGAAAAAAAAAAAATAAGTCATAGAATTTAAGTAAGTTATTCAGTAGTTCACAACCCATGTATCTAAATTGACTTTATATTGAGCTTAAAATGACTTGACTGTAAAGTTTGAAATTTAGAATCACAGCATTTCCCCGCAGCACTTCATGTTTTATTTTTTCACTTATACCATCGGATGTACTACATATTTTACTTAATTGTTTGCTTTTCTTATCTGACTTTTCCACTAGAATTTAAACCCCATAAAGCCAAGGCTTTATGTGTTTGTCCACCTTTGAATGCCAGCATGTAGTTAGGGTCTATGTGTTAATGTAACTCAACAGGATTAATGAATTTCTAGAGTTAATTATTTTAAACCCGTTTTCCTCCAGCTAGTCAAGGCATTGTACTTAGTTCAACTGTACTAGCTTTTAATGTCACTAATTTAGTTTTAATACAACCCAGATTTGAAGCTTTTAATCCTTTCTTTTTATTGTCCTCCAATCTGCCAACAGTTTATTAACCCACATGCTAGGCTCCAAGGTGACTCTGAAGACAGAGAAGGTGGCCTGCTTCATAGAGGAAGAAATGATACATTTGGAGATACCATAATCTTTCAAAAGGTTAAATAATACTAATGCAGTGATATAATCAATATCCTAAGACTGCATTGAGATGAAATTGAAGTGACAAAGACAACAATAGGCATAATAAATGCCATCGGAGATAAGAAAAGGAAGGAATTATAAACAGCTGAGCCAATCTATTTTGCTTTTCTGGAGGGAAAGAAGTTTGACTAAGATTTCAAAGACAGGTAGATTTCTTTTAGTAAAAGAAGATATGTTAGGACAAGGCTCAAAAGTTGGATAAAGCAGAATAATGTGAGTGAATCTAAATAAAGCGAGGGACAAATTGTAAACGTGATTAATTGGATCAGAGAACAAGGAATATGAATTTGTGGATTTTCCAAAACAATGTCGGTTTCTAGGACCTGGGGAATGAAGTTCCGGCAGGTGTCCTGTTACACCATTTTAGGGGGCAGAGGGGATGGAGGAGCCGGAGTGGAGGCTTCAGCAGATAAGAAGAAGTGGTGGCATCTCTCAGACTGAAGTAAGAGCCCTGTGCAGGGCTGGGTTTCAGGACAGATCCTCAGATCCTGAAAGAGCAGAGATGCATCGGGAACTTTAGAGAAAGGCTAAAAACTCAGTGAAAGGATAATAACTGCAAAACTAAAACCTTGTATTATTTAAGGTGTGCCAAATCACGGAACAATATTCTACTCACAGAGATAGCACAAGCTTCTGTAGTAATAATGTATATGGGGAACCGCTGGAACTCCTCCCACCAGTTGCCAAATCATCTCATGGGTCCTTGCTGAGGTCCGGGCTTTGTCATTACCAACCAATCCTAAACCTACTGGTCTGGAGACCCTCATCTCTTAAAATGCAAATTCTCATATCACTGGCTTTTGATGCGTTGGAATCCTCACCTTGCCAGGAAGGGGAAGGGGAAGAGATAGCTTCCTCCTGTGTTGTTTTTAGTTAGAGAGGAACCCACAGCAAGGTGGTGCACTTGTGGAGAAGTGAGAGCTAATCCAGCATTTCTTAGTTGTCAGGCACAGCTTTCTTCTTCCCGGTGGGCTTGTGGGCAAACAGCACGCCTTGGCAACGACAGGTTTAATTAAGAGTCACAGCCCTCTTGGCAGATTCTTATCTCTGTAAGATTTTGGCAGAATCTTACCTCCATAACCACCTTCAAACCCTAATACTTCTATTTTCTTTCTTCCCTGATGGTGTGCCTCTCTTGCTTGAATCTTCTTGGGAGAGGAAATTTTCTCTATCAGAATATGCATAGCTTCTCCTTGTGCTTTGCCTGTTTCTAGTGTATATGTTTTTCTTTCCCCTGGGTTGTGTTTGGAAATATCCAAAGCTCTCATTCACACGTGTAGATCCAGATAAATGCTGTGTAGATGAAGACTGACACACATCCGTCGATACCTTGTGTCAGACAGGATTTTACCCAAGTTTTACCCAAATCCCAGTACCTTTTTTCACTTATTTTTCTTTCCATTTAATAGATGAGCAGATGGAAACTTTGCACAGTCAGGTAACATGTTTGAGGCTCCGGTGTAAAGGAGAAGCCATCTGACCCAAGTCTGTCTCACTCTCAAACCCATCATGTTTCTCTTGAAAAATTCTTTCTGGGTGTTTGAGACACAGTAAAGATCTTGGCAGTGGACTAAGGGCTCATAGTGTGCAGATTGTGTAAGGTAGGGATGGGGATGTGCCTCAGGGTTGGGAAAAGAGACCTGTGGAGACAACACTGGAGTCACAGAGCACTGAACTTATGTTCTACAATCATCTATCTGTCCCTACAAGAACTCTACAGGATTATAGTTCTGTAGCACCATAAACTCCCGGACAGCCCGAGCATGACCATTCATGCTATCACTACCTGACTGAGATATTGAGGCAAATGATTCAACCCCTCTCTGGGTCTCAGTTTCCTCATCTGTGAAATACATAATATACAATAGCCATTATAGAGTTGTTTGAAGATTCATATTTACTCATGTTTTAGAAAAAATGCTGACCAGTATGTGCAACACAGTGATGACACTAAACTAATAAGAGTTTGCATAGACTTCACAGGTTGGTGACATGGTCATCCATATGTTTATCTTCACTTCAGATCCCTGGCACAGGCTCAGGCATTCCCAGATCATGCATGCTTCCAGTTAACACATGGGAAATTCTCACCAGTCCCCCAAAACCCACAGGATTGAGTATCTAGTCAAGCAACTCACAGAACTCCAGCAAGGCTGCATTTACAGTTTTATCCTACAAGATGCAAGTCAGGATTAGCCAAATAAAGTACATCTGGTGAGTTCTGAGGAGCCAAGCACAGAACTTCTGTGCTGTCAGAACTCATCAACCTCCTGGCACACCAGTGTGTATCGCCAAGCTAGAAATTCACTTAAGCTTTCAATAATCACAGGGTTGGTCTTTCTAGCATGACCAGCCTCAACCTAAACTGTTTTTGGAACCCGTTGTAACTCACTTTATTTCCATAAATTCAAGTGTAGACTGTGGAGCCTACCATGAATACATTCCAAGGGTGTAGAGGCTGTCTCCAAAGAAATAGGAACAAAGTTCCACAAAACTATTTATACACTAGTCTGGTTGTAGGAAATTATATATAAATATTAACATATACTAACAATTTATGAAAAGGAGTGATTTAAATACTTCAGGCTCTGTGTGCCATAGAGTTATTGTGGTATCTTTTCCCTCTTCTTTTTTAACCCTGTCAACATTAAAATCTGTTAACTCATTTTGATTCATAATACATATATAGGTTCACATATATTAATTTATAATGTAGTATAATAATGAATAGATTAAAGTTTCATAATTAGAGTGGTTCTATATGAATACTTTTATTGTTATTGGGATACTATTGTTGTTATCAGATTACTAAAGTGGAGGACACATTTCCTAAGAAAGGGGAAGATAATTCAGAGAGACTTTAAAGAATCAGTTCTTATCAACTGTTGAATTAGTTTTGTTGTGTAACTGATGCCATCCCCAGAACAGGAAATTTTGCATTATAGTCTGAGAAACACTACTTCTACTATGGTTTGGAAATAAGATGTGTAAGGAGCAACTATTTCTCTGCTTCATGCATTCTGTGACATTTTACTTCATGCCCTGTTTTATTGGCTTACCTAAAAAGGAATGACACTCCACAAGAGTTATCTATGTTGTAAAAAAAATATTTTTAAAATTTTCTGATTACCACTCTGACAAGTGGTTCTTCTGTCTTCTCAAAGTGCCCTTCCTGCCTTCCTACTTCCTGCAGAGAGAAAGCTCCTAATCCCACTTTTCTCATGTGAAGGGATGATGACCGTGGATTAAACTGCTGTTTTTTTTTCACTCTGTAATTCTCAGGGATGGAACAGGTGTGTAGGAATACTGGTACTCCTCCAAGAGCCACATAAATTAGTATTAATAGTGAAGACAAAGGAAAAAATGATCTAGCAACTAAGAAACTGCTCAGGATGTTGGCCCAGGATGCTACAATATTGACTAATGGGCAAGAAGCAGGAAAACAATTTTAAAGATTTAAACCATTGCTTTTTAATTCAAGTGAGCATCAGTCTCATTCCATTCTTAAATATTTGCCCTCCTTCCCAGAAGCAAGATATGCTGCAGCAGTAGACAAATTATGTGGCATTTGTCTAGTGTGATGGGTCTAATTATCTTTTTAAAATCCTGAAATATTTTTTAGCTTCTTCTAAAAAGTCAGATGTAGAGAAATTGTAATGATTTTTAAATTGACTTGAGTTCCCATTTCTCTGTACTGAGCCTGAGAGTTACAGAGTCAAAGAAATTCAGAAAAAAAATTATTTTACCAAAGCATTTTCAGAGATTTTGGGCAGCTGGTCTTAAGAGCTTCAGAAAAATAGGAAATAGAGTGTAAAAGATGGATGACTTTCAGGGAAACAAAGGCTGGTAGGTAGGATGATAGTTTGGTACCACTGCACCCCCAGGTTGTAAATGTAACTTTCAAATATGTTCAATGCAGGGGGTCCTTACTTGATCTTAAAGATGTAATTCTTCCCCCGAAATGTGACTAGGAATTTTATAGCTTATAGCCCATGCTCAATGTATCACAAACACATCCTATGTTGAACCCTGTGGTGAGGACATTGGTAAGGCACATGAATATTTTAAACCATGCAGAACCAGCTCTGTGGTTAAATGGTTCATACAAGTTGCTTTCTCTGAAGAAAAACTTTCTTATGCTGAAAAATAGCTGGCTACGTATTACTGAAAACAGAGAAGGCAATGTGAGTGTGAGGTTAGACTAGGGCACGGAGGTGCTGGGGAGGGCTGGATAAATCCAAGGGAATGGAGGTTTTTCAAGACTCTATTGCCTTTACTCTGGCTGTTTCTTCTGGCTGAATCTCTGTTTCTTTCCCTTTTCTTCAATCTATACTGTTCAGTGTAAACATACACTGCAAGACTCATCCAAATCAATAAATCTTTTCAAGGATTTACCTGCAGCCCTGAGCTTGAATTTGGGGACTTCCTCTACTTTTTACTATCTATTAACACCAGCCTATGATGACTGTGACTTATCACTGCATTATGTCTACTGATTTCCTTCCATTTCATTGTCTCTGCTGTGCTTTAAGGATTTTTACCAAATGTGCTGCATAATCAATGCTCAATAAATATTAGATGAATTAATAAAAGAATGAAACAGGCCAAATGAAGCAAGGGATGATTGAAAGTGTTCTTCTCCTGACTCAGACAGTTGTCTGAGTTCTGAAAATATGAAAATAACATTTCTGCTAATGTGTGTATGTACAGAGACACATATACACACCAGAGAGGGGTGTGTCCCTCCTTATCTCCCATTGTGTGTGTGTGTGTGTGTGTGTGTGTGTGTGTGTTGTGGGTTAGAGGCAGGCTGCCTCTAAAATTTCTCACGTATTCCCAGCTGAGGCTTGTGGATAGTGATGGGACTTTCGGGAGGAGCCCTGTGCCTAACTTGCTCTTATGAAGTAAGCCTGAAGGCTTGACTTGAAGAGTTCAACTCTCTCCATGGCCCTCTCTTCCTTCTCTGCTCCCTGAATGCCATGGCATGAGCAGCTTCCCTCTACCAAACTTTTCTGCCATGTTCTTCCTGCCTTGGAGACAGCTGGTTGTGGACTGAGTCTCTTCCAATCATGATCCAAAATAAATCTCTTTTCTTACATTGTGGACACTGTGTATTTTGTCCCACCAAGGAAAAAGAGAATAATCTACATGAAGGAGGTTATGTTGTATCTCTTCTCAGAAGAATCTATACTCACAACTCTGTTATGTTTTAGTCTAATAGAATAATGCTATTAATCAGTTTGTATACATGGTTTCTGTGTCTTTATTATCCATTTGCAGTACTTTTATAAGATGTTTTCCTTCAGTCTTCTTCTTCTCTAGGATCCACTCTTTCTCTAGGAAAGTTTTATTTTTGTGTGTTAGTATAAAATATGTCATTTTAAGATCCAAAGAGTTTATTGACCTCCCAAAGCTTAGGTTCAGCTGTCAACATTCAGAATGTCAGAGTACCATGTGCACATGTGCTAGTCAGATCAAGTAAATGATGTTGTGGAACATCGGTAGGGAGAATACAAGTCAAGGTACCTGGAGCCAGTTTATCGATTCTTTTATTACCAAAAAGAAAGGGAGAAAGATATTTTCACAAGTTTATAAAAACTTCGAGATGAGGAAATATTTGTAAACCTCCGTTTTAATACTTATTTTTTATTCGTTTTCCTGGGCCTCAGTTATTTTGCACATACAATGGAAATAGGTTCCCCTTGGCTTTAAAAACCTTACACAATGATGGTGAGATCCAGTAATAAATGTGGAATCATGTTGTAAGCTGGGACATGCCATAGAGCTATAAGTGGTTGCTGCTCTCTGCCAAGGAAACAATAACTGAAATTGTGTTCATGTAATCATAGATGTCTACAGCACTCATGCAATAATAGGTGCCACAGGGTTCACAAGCAATATTGTTCCTGACACTAGACTAGTCTTGCAGGGCAAAGCTTGATAGAATTAATGAAGCACCCATGTGGAATGAGATATCTCCAGTGGTGACGGATGGAGAGTGCTAGGAGACCAGCTTTTGTTCTCTTGGGGATGTAAATGAGAGGAGAGGTGTGAGCGGCACCTGCTCCCAGCCTTTGCTTCTTGGTCTCTAGGAGACGGTATGTGGTTTCTACAGAGGGTGGAATGTAATTGAAAATCATGGGAAACTCCTCCAAATCTCCAATCCCTAAACTAGAGGAGTGAGAGAAGGTCAGAAGAAAACCATAGACATTCTGATTAATATTATTAATTCTTATCACTCTTTCCAACATCCTCATATGACCAGGGTTTTTTATTTTAATTTTTAATTTAATTTAATTTTATTTTCAGAACATTCATAGTTTTTTTAGAGTCTTTGGAACTCAGGTTGATACCTGAATATTCTATTATGTGAAGAGCTTTCATTTGCCAGTAATGCTTAGTAATTTCTAGGTACTCAATTATATTTTCTTTCTATTATAACTTATATAGTTAGTGTAAATGGTTGAATATATAGTTCCTATTATTTTTCCCAAAGTATATATGAGGAAATGGGCAGAAAATGGAACAGTGGTTTATCCAAGATGACACAATTAGAAAGTTAGGAGTGGAGTTAGAAATAATATTCCTGAAGTGCCCAGGTGATGTTGTGGATTTCTAAATGCACATTGCTGCTAGGCAGATAATGAAATGTGCTCTGACACACAGAACCAATGATGGAAGAAAAAGTGCCTATTGTCTCTGAGGCAGCAAAGCATAAAGGTGACCACCTTTCATGTCCATGACACCCACAGTAATGCCACCAGAAGCAGAGGGGCTCGATCTGCCCTTGTTCTGCCTTCCTTCAGATGGGAAAAGAGCTCAGGAGCACTGCTGGCTTCATTAGTATGTCTCTCTGGGGATGAATGACAGCCCATAGGGCTGTGACTGTGGGTTGTGGTGCAGAGCAGTCAACTCCAAATGTGCGGCGGGCAGCCCTTGTGTTTGGGGGTGGTGATAGGTTGCAGGTGGCACTAATTTCACATGAAAATGAGGTGTTTGCCAAAGGAAAGACAGATGGTTCCAGTCACCAGTTATTTATTTCTATAATTAGCAGCATACTGTGATTTTAGGTCTTGAAGAAATTGCCACTTCCTATGGAATTCCTCCCCTCACTAGGCAAGCAATGGAAATTGGAAGCCAAAGAGAGGATATTTGTTGAATAATGATTTCTCTAATATGTGGACTTGAAGCTGTGCTGTAAGGAGTGGGGCATAGTCTGGAGAAATGTTCTGAATTAGCCAAGGAAACGGAGTTTAAGTCCGGTTCTGGAAGGCCCATCTCACAATATAATGTGCCTGGATATCATGTGCCTCATCTGTTAAAGCAGAGTATTTAAGAAAGTTTGTCCACAAATGTGATAAATATGTAAATCTCTGGACTTGTGAAACATTAACATATAAATGACACTGGATGTAAATTATTACACAGATTGATCTGAATCTGAATCAAGGAATCTTGACTTACTAGCTAACCTTGATCAAGTGGCTTCAAATTTTAGATCCCACCTTCTATTTTAAAGGGCATATGTTGTAAAGGTATTGTGAAAATTGAAAGAGGAGAAAAGTGATAATATTTATAGATCTGTGATTAACCCAAAGTAGACTCATTCCGTGGGCTTTACTTTTGTTATTTTGACTTAGAAAAGAAAATTGAAATGGAAAATTTTCTAGTGTAACGTAGTGTAAGTCTAATGCTATGATGTCATAGGGGCCATATATCAAAGCCAGCTGAGGCTGAGGGATGAGTAATTCACATTGGTAGCATTTTCTGGGCCATTTTAAGACAGTGTGAGTTTTTGTTCTCTAGAAACTGTCTCAGAGTGAGTTTTACTTTTTTGACTCTTTAGTAAGTTTTTATTTGGACCTGAATTATCATTTTTTTTCTGCATTCCTGGACTTTGCTGTGTCCTTGAGCAGTGTGATCTGGACTCTATGCATATTGAATACCTTTATTTCTGATATGTATTGTGGAATCAGCACCTCACAGATCATGAATCAAATGGCAGAGTGTGTATATGTACAGGTAATTTGAATGAAAAAGGACTATCCTTTTTAATGAAAACCAAGGAAGGGGAAACAGACTCTCAAGACAGCAAGCCCCTGCCTGCCCACATATTTATCTTAATTTTTTTCAAGGTAGTTTATCTCTAAAAAGCTCCAGACACTCTGAATGTGCTCATTTCAAAATCTCTCACTGACTGTAGTGTAAAAAAAAGAAAATACTCTTAATAATAACACTTTATGTACACATGTATTCCATCCAGCGAAGTATACTTTCTTTTAAAAATGATTAAAAATGATGACAGAACTGCTAAGTGATCATGGATAAGGAGACTGAAGTGCTGTGACACCGTAGATCATATCATAACTCAAGTGCTCTGGGACTAAGAGCTAGTTACCCCTTCTCTCCACACCTGGGCCCCTCCACCTCACTTCACAGTGTTCTCATCCACTCAGCAGAGCAAGCAGAACATTTAAGACCATCTTTACTCATTCTTCACCTCTTTCTATGATCACTCTCGGGCATAGTTTGCAAAATTAATCAGACAGAGGACAAAGCAAATGATATTGGTGAGGGATGACTAGAGAAAAAGATAATACAATATGTAACAGTGGCTTAGATCTATGGCATTAACAAGGGAGGTGGAAATAAATGGATCAAGTTGGAAGATGAGGACAAAATATGAATAATGTTGGTTATTTTTCCAGAGTCAGTCTAAACATAGAACCTCAATTTAGTCTTTGAACCTAATTGTACTGTAATTTTACTAGCCAGCCTCTTAAATGTCCTGAAACTAAAGGCATACTTTGACCCAGAACTTTGATACGCAGGTTTTTAAATGTAAAGTCAAGATACATCTAATATAGTATCCATCTCTTAGGATTATTGTGAGCATTACATGAGTACATATAATATAGAATGAGCTTACCATTTTGACCAAGGCATAATGAGAGTGCAATAAATGTATGACAAGGATGTACATTTCTATTTTGTATAACGATGATACTTACTTAGTATGAGATTGAAAGCAACAGAGGACAAGTTACAACTTGGAAAGCCTTCTGCTCCATAGGTTGTGTTGTCTCTGATTTTACTGGAATCAGAACCCAGATCACCCTGATCACTGCTAAGATTAGCGGGACTCTGGGTCCTACTGTTGCCTCTCTGATGTTACAAGCTTTGGATCCCAGAGAACACAGGGGATGGGAAGATGCCAGAGGTCTCCCACTCCTCCTGGTCCTCTGGAAAATGCTGGTGTGTGCGTGTGTGTGCGTGCATGTGAGCATGTGTGTGGTTTGAATTAGTTTTGGGAGAAAAGAAGACAATACTGCTTTGATTTAGTCAGTGGAAAGAACTTCCTTTTCTTCATTGAAGATATATTTCTACAGGATGAATATGCAAAGTGATTTTTTTGACATTCCTGCACTTTTCCATGAATCTGCTGCCTTTTCTTCCCCCGCGTCGCCCTTTTGTGTTCTGTATACTTCTCCACAGCTTACCGACACCTCGTGTCTGTGTCAGTGTGTCTCGCTGAGCCTTCACCGTGGCTCACCGGTGGCTTCAATTTCCTTGCTTCTCCTCTCAGAGACTTGATTCTTATTGGCAGGATATGGAGTCTGGCTGTGAAACGACTCTCAGGCCTGAGCTTTAAGTCCAAGACCTGAGCACTGACTGAAGTGTCAGAGAGGCAGGATAGCCGTGGGGAACTACAGCGCCATTCAGCTCACCAGAGCATGACACAGGGCTGCACTTTTGTTGAATATTGTGTAACTTAAAACATGGATCTTTTTGGTGAAATAAATTCAAGTAAAATGCCAAGCCTGCCACCTATCAGATTTGTGACCTTAACATGCAAATCATGATGTCTTATTCTGTAAATATCCCCTAGAAGTAAATAAATTAAATAAATGACACTTAGAGAGGGACCTGACACATAAACTTCCTTAAGGAGACTGAGTTTTACTTTTACTTTGAAATTATCTAACCATATCCAAGTCATAGAGCAGTAAACTGTCTCAGAGAAGTGGATTTACCCCAAATCATAACTGAAAAAAAAAAAAAACTTACACCTGGACACTGAATATCTTATGGAACCTGGTTATGGATGACACAGTGCATGAAGATAGATCGGAGGCATTTTTCACTGTGCTCAACTCCTGCTACTCTATCCCCATCCTAAGTAGCTGACTTCTCCTCCACTCTTCCTCAGATCCAGTATTATGACCTTTATTTTTACGATTCCAAACACAAAGTCCTTCTGACTCTAGGAAGCTGAATGAGGGCTCTGTGTCTGATTAGTATGTACCTTCTCCTAAGACGCAGAACTGACCTCTGCATTGAGGACTCATTAGAGAGAGGCCATGCATAAGACACAAGGGGACTAGCCACCCAGTCTTCCTCATTCATCAGACCAGCTTTATTTCATGCTAGCATTGATACTACCTGGTAGCCCGGCTGTTCTCAAAAGCATAGTAGATATATGATTATCATCTACTCTTCTCAGAGGTAAACACCTTGGAAATCTCATCTGCTCTGTGCACAGCTATATCGGCAGTGCCTGGAAAACCATCTAATTCCTGTCAGACATCAATATCTATTTGCTGAATAGATGAAGGAATAAATACAAAAATGTTTAGATGGAGATCTGTCCTTGTTTCTCAGGTCCTGTGCTCTTCATGCTGTTTCTATGGGCTGTAGGGAAGAGAGAAGCAATCACCGAGAGCCCTCACTCCTGAGAAAAAGTACACTTTGAAAAATGAAGTGTTCCCTGTCATTAGCTTTCAGTCAAGCATCACATCAGGAAACTTTTGCATCAGGTGCTGTGATTGGACCTTGAGGGGGGATGCCTGCGATGCAGGTCTCGGCCCTCCTGTGAGCTGGAACAGATGGTTCCCTCACACATCTATATAAAGCTGTAATGGTGTTGGCCTGCAAATACAGCACAGGTGAAACTTTCTTTATAAACCAGAAAGTGTTTCTTGGATGTTACAGGAAAATCAATTTCCGCGGCATCACTGGTTTTCATTTTAGACACAGTTTATCTTCTTTTTGGATGTCTCATCAAAGGATTGCCATTCTTCATAGTCTAGTCGAGTACCAGCATGCCTACAGAACACTCTCCCAAAGATAGCCCAGCACACGATGGGGTTATCGTCTGAGAGCATCACTCCCATCATGTAGCTGTCTCCCTCCATATCTCAGTAATGAGTCATCTTTGATTAGCTAATCAAGGTGAAGAATCACATACAACATGTCTACAATTAGACTGTGTTATGATTAGGCAGTTGAATGAATATCTATAACCAGTACTTTCACCACAGGGAATAACTTGGAGACTGTAGAGTAGAGCTTGTTTAGAAAACAAAAAAAAAACTTAAGAAGTCTGTGTAGAAAAGAAAAGGAAAAGATGGTGGTACAGGAGAGGAAAAATGATGATAGATACAAAGAGGTGTGCTGTTTTCTCAGCCTTTCACCCCAGTGGTAGGGAGTTGGAGGTGTAATTTGCAGGACCCCAAGACATCAAGAACCCAGATGAGAGCACATTATTATTACCCAATCTCATTTAATTTTCTGCAGTTTGGACTTAATTTGGAGGCATATCCACAGTCACTATCACGGTAATAGAGAATATCACTCCCAGTACAAGTTCTGAAGAAAAACGAGATGAAACACAAGTGAGAACGTAGAAGTGATAAGAATCCGGTAGCAATATAGCAGCAGTTTCCACACTGGGAAGAGGGGAAGGAGCAGTGAGAAAAGCATCTCGCCTTTCTTATCACTTCGAGACAAGGTCTGCATTTCCAAAGTGAGACCTAAGGTCAAGAGAGTTTTAAGTTTTATAGTGTATTGATTAAAAATTGATGGTAGTATTTTAGTAGTATTAATTGTTTGCCACCGGTGAGCATTTTAGAATGATCATGACATTTCTGCTTGTTTTTATTCCCATAGGTGCCACAGGATGATGGGTTAGTTGGCTTTGGCCATGCCAATCAAAACATTACTTGATATCTACATTTAAAGTTATTGTGGTTTGTTTTTAAAGACATGGTAGGTCATTTGTGCCAACATGCTTTGTCCAGAGGACATTATGCTTAAATCACAAATGCTAGGAAGTATAAGAACCATGTTTTCAATTATACATGGCACCTAAAACAATCTTATACAAGAAGAGAATAAAGTGGGCTGAGAATGAGGAGCACAGGGACCTGATGGTCATAAGTTAAAGTACTGGGTGTTGAATGAGTTAATTCTATTATTCCATGTGTACACATATATTGCATTACTATATACTTCATACATGATTAGAATTTACCAAGAGACAAAATAGAATAAAATTTTAATATACTAAAAATGTGAACATTAGTAAGTATGAGAGGTAGGGTTATTAAAATGGAAGAAAAAACATGATAGAATCAGGAATAATGGCACACACCTGTAACCCCAGCCCTTGGAAGGCAGAGGCAGGATGCTCCCTATGAGTCTGAGGCCAGTGCAAGTGACATAGTGAGTTCAAGGCCAGCCTGAATTACATGAGATCTTATCACAAAAGAATAAATAGAAAAACAAACTTAGGGAATTTATGTGTGAGAAGAGTTGGACAAATTGTGTCTCTGTAACAGAACACCTGTGGAAATCAGTACAAAGGAAGAGTCATGATTCATAAATTCAATGGTATCAATATATGCTCAGCTGGCCCTGTTGTTTATGGTCTGGTGTGAGGCAGATTTCCAAGGTGGAAGTGCATGGCAGAGGAAAGCTGTCCATCTCATGGCAGACAAGAGACAAAGAGAGGGAAAAAGGCCCTCATGATCCATCAACTACCCCAAAGTGTATCATTGAGCAACTAAGCTCTCAACACAATGGGCCTTTGGAGAGCTGTATTAGTCAGGTTGTCATCACAGGAATAATACATTTGACACTCACACACAACTTAAAAGGGGAAGAAGAGTTTATTTTTGCTCTGAGTTTCAAGAGTTTCAGTTCACAGCTAGAGGGCTTCAAATCAAGACCATTATGTCCCTGGGACACAATAGAACAAAGCTGCTTAGTCATAGAAGACAAAAGTCCATCAGAAGAACACCAGAGAGGAGTGAGGAGCCATGGGCAAGATATAATACTGAAGTTAACGTCCACCTGACCTGCTTGTATGTAGTCAGAGGTCTGCTTTACTATCCGCTAGCAATCTCTTCATTCTGCCAAGTATACAATTAACATTAGCTGACAAAATACAACTCTTGCTAATTTAATACCTAATAACTTCCCTTAAACTGCTTAATGTTCCAATAAATACAATAGCAAGTTAATAATTCTCCCTAACACGATACAGTTACACCACACACAACTGAAAGCATATTATTACCCTCCTGAAATGATTAACAATTCAAGCCTTGATCAGAAGTCTAAATTAAAACCGGCTCTAAGGTTCGAGACAAATTCTTGTCTTTGAACACCTGTACAAGTTAAAAAGCAAGAGACATACTTCCAATATAAATGGGTACAGGATAAACACTTGCATTCCAAAAGAGGAAAAAAGGGATAGAAAGGAAACAAGATGAAAGTAAAGCAAAAAAACTATCAAAACATCATCTTGTAAATCCCTATCTGAGATTGAGAGTGCATGTTGATAAGATAAGAATCTCAAAGGGCTTTGTTCTCACATACACAGCCTTTTTCTTGAGCTGGCTTCACTCATGAGTGCCAGTTATCACTGAAAGATGGTCATTACTTCTGACATCTAAACGACATGGGATCTCTGCACCTTCAGATTCATTCCCATAGTTTCACACACTGCTCTCTCAGGTGCACATCATCTGGTCTTGAAAATCTTCATTTATGATCAAAGGGGAAGCTGCCAGGATTCCACAAACCTTACACTGTGTATAAAACCCACATCCTATGGACAATACCAAAGTTTGCAGTCAGCACAAAGGGTAGCTGGCCCATTTCAGGGATGGATGCAGCAGTTTTGGGGAGCTTGGAGGCTGAACTCGGTGAAATGAATCCCAGGGAACCAAGTCTCTGGACAGTACTTCTTGAACAAGGAATCCAGATGCTTCTCAAATGTGACATTTATAGTTTTGTATACTTAGCCTAGAATAGGTGGGATCTTTCTGTTTCTTGACATTCCCTCCAGACATCTTCATTTTTGTATGGTTTCAAACTATTTGTTTTGTTTCTAATGATGCTAATGTTTTTCAGCAGTAACACTTGCTTTTATCCCAACATTCCATGTAAACTCTTTGAAGTCAAAATTTGAGGGTTTTTTTAGGAATTGTGCTGAGCTTTTGGCTTTCACTCCTCACTATAAATAATGTAATGGCAGACATTAGTATCCATGTCACATACTGAAAGTTGAGCTATTTTGAAATTACTTCCACCAGACTGATTCATCCTCTACTTTTAATTTCATTCTCCTCCAAAATCTTGGAACATGGAAAAGGCGGATTAACTAATGGTCCACTGGAAACACCCAGCTGAACTGAGTCAGCCTGGATCTAAATGTAGAAGGCCCACTCTAGAATTATTGTCAGTAATATGAAAGCAGAACTGGAGGAGCAAATTATATGCTGAACAGGGTGATGAATAGCTCAAAAATACATAGATTGCAAACATACAGAGGGAAAGTAGTGGATTGAGGTCAACTCAGGGACAAGGAAGCCAGGAGTAGCTAGAATGACTACAGCTCTAAACTAGACACTATTAATGAAGGTTGCTCAACAAGAAAGGTGGAGTAGTATTCAGCAATACATACAAAAATGTGACTGGAAACAAAATAGACCTTGGACTAAATAAACATACAAAGAGCTTTCTGCTAAAAAAGAAATCCAAAAGAGTATACCTTTTTTCTCCCTACCACATGGAAATTTCTTTTAAAGAAACCACACTAGCTGATAAAGGATGTAAAAATAAACACAAAAGATTATAATTGTCTCACGCATATGATCAGATTGTAGTGCAGTAAAACTAGAAATCAATGACAAAATAATCACAGAATATATGCAAACACAGGGATATCAAACAACACACTTTTCAGTAATGAATGAATCACACAAAAAGTCAAGGAAAAAGTTAGGTCATTCCTAGAATCAAATAATAATTCCAGTACAACATACGAGAAACTATGAAACACAATTGAAACAATTTTAAGAGGGTAGTTTTTAGCAGGGACTCTCTCATAAGAAAAAAGTAGAGCAGGGCCAGGGATTTAGCTCAGTGGTTCCAGTACCTGTCTTGCAAGTGCAAGGGCCCAGGTTCAGTCCCCAGTAACCACATATAACAAGCTGAGCATGGAGACTCACACCCACTGGCAATCAGTACCACATACCACAGTGCCGGGTGTGGTGGCTCATGCCTGTAATCCCAGCACTTGGGAGGCAGAGGCAGGAGGATTGCTGTGATGTGAGTTTCAGGCTGAGCCAGGGCCAGCCTGAATTACAAAGAGAGACCATGTCTCAAAAACAAAACAAAACAACAACAACAAAAAGCAGAGCAAGCTTAAATGAATATCCTAATAATTCATATCCAGGAATAAAAAGTATTTAAAAATGAGAAAATCCATGTCCAAATCAAACTACTCTTATTCCTAGATGGCATCATCTTTTGTGTAGAGGACCTCAAAAATTAAGAAATTCCTAGAACTAACAAACAAATTTAGCAATCATTTTACATAGAAGATCAGCACATGATATTCTTGTACACCAATAGGCCATGCATAGAGAACAAAATACTTTTTAAAACCCATCTTTGATAACTTCAAAAAATAACTAACTACAAATTAACCTAACCAAGATAGTATTTTATGATTCTATCAAAGTTTTATTTCTTATTAAACTAGTTGCAATTTTCTTTTTTCCCCCCAGTGATAATTTGATATAGAAAAATATTTAACACTTTTTTCAAATTTCCTATTTGTTAAACATTATGGACACATTACACTCCCATTACAATGTCATGCATATTTTCATCTTGGGTCATTTCTCATTCTATTTACCTCAGAGTGATCACCCATTTTTAGAAGCAGTTGATGAGAAAGAAACTTGGAGTTGCCTTTGGGAAACATACACTATGCATCTCTCTTGATAGATATATTAAACGTGCTTTGGGCAGTATGGCTGTTCCTTTCTCTGTAGACATTATACCAGACAAAATTACCACACTGTGATGTGACACAGATATTTTCCAAGCAATTCAACAAGGCTACGAATAATGCTTCTGTAAGAAAGTTGAATATGCTGAGCAGGTAGTAAAAGCTTAAGAGCTGGGGTTTGGGCCTAGGGTAGGAGCATTTTGCAACACACTGCTCCTTGTCAATGCTTCAGTCTTTGCCTAACACTGGAGAATAGGCTCTGCACTGACGCATAAAAACATCCAGAGATACTTGAAGATCTGCAAGAGACTATAGTGGAGAAACTTGGACACTGGCGAGTTCTAATCAGTCAAGGAAATACAGATCATGAGTTGTAGGTGCAACATGCTGTGCACACATTAAAAAAAATACTTTGGGGGGAAAAATGAGAATTAAGTTGTGTCTTATATTGGTATAAATCCCCTTTGTGGAGTGCAATCATGACGTGTATATGTAATGTACCAATAAAGATTTCAATTAAAAAATACTTATGAAGTCAATCCTGAAGGACAGAAACTTAGGAGTGTACTACATATTTATTCTCATTCCATAAAAGTATTTTCATTTGTTTGGAATTTCAGTTTTATCTAGATTAAAAACTGAACTAATTGGCTTGAGATGCAAATGCCAGAGAATGGTTCCTAGTCAAGACAGCTAACTCCTGTTAGCTAATAAACTTGAGTATTTAACCTATTAATGAGGAATAATTAATGAAATTCCAACTCATTGATATGGTTAATAATTATTATTTACTTATAAAATTAATTAGACAATAATATAATCAAGCCCAAGAAATATGGCTGTTTTGTTGAGAAATCTCAGTACCAGGGAGAAATTGGTCACTTTTTTGACTTCTTTAGTGAAATGATGACTTCTAGCAATCTTAGACCAGATCACCAGAAATACTGAAATGCAAAGGTCAATAACTGACACCGGCAATGAAAAATTATCTAGTTTTATAGACAATAATAATTTATCTTATTTCTAGTTTTCTACACCTTCCATAGTTGTAAAATGGATCAGAAACCGTGAAATGTAGACATATAGTATATAACTAGTATAGGTTAATGTCTAATAATTTTTGTATCTTTCTAGATCTTCCATAATTTTATGATACTGTAAAAAAATACAAATACACCACCACCAACTATGCTTTCATTAGTCTCCCAGCTTCTTCTTTATTCTCCTCATCTACTTGCTCACGCAACTACCCACGTTGATGTCTGCCTGAGGTGGGATGACCTTATTCATTAGAGCTGATAGTGGCTCAAAAATGACAAAATGGGAGCAAATTGAGTGATATCTGGTATAAGCTGGAACATCGATTCCATACATACTGCAAAGTTCCAGATTTTATCTGTATGTCTATTAATAGTGACTGCTTATGTTTCAAGAGTCTCAAAATCTATGTTGATACATTGCTAGGCCTCACATCATTAACATCTTACCCTTGGAGGTGAGTCAGAGAAACCACCGTAGTGATTTTCAGTGATTGGAGAGGTGCACTAGCACAGAAATTTAGAGTTTGGGCTTCTGACTTTCAGATCACAGACCTACTTCTTACACTCTGAATGATCTTGACTATGATCTTCAACATTTTGTTACAATTTCCTCATTACTAAAATGAGGATGCTGTCAGTAATGTTGTCTATATGAAGTAATGAAAATTAAATGAACTGTATATATAAATTACTCAGAATCTGTTCTAACATTTGATAGATCATCAATAGTATTAGCTATAGTTATAATTGTTCCTTACACATACAGAATTTTAAAAATGAACTTCAAAGAGCTAGAGAAATATGATTAAATGATTATTACTTTAAATTTTAAAATTATTATTCATTCACTAATGTTGTGAACCATGTCTGACAGCAGGATAGCATGAACTAATGTGTGCTTTCTCTTCCACTGAAAAGTGTGAAAATACTTCAAGTGAAGCAAAATAAAATGTATTTTAAGCACTTAGTGAAGAAAATAAAAAAAAAATTAAATGCCTAAATACATTTTGTGGAACTTTTAATATGTGCAGCAAATGCTTAAAAATCTAGATCAGTATCATAAATGCTATCAGTATCATACGTGGTCTGAATTCATGTCCTTCATAGTGTGCTTGAGTCTCAACTTCTGAAACTAAGCTTAAAATTGTTGATAATTTAATTCTAATATATAAAACCATTACTTAAGTTACTTCTGTACAATCTTGCATTAAGAACAAAAAGTTGATAAAGAAAATTAAAATAAAAATCCCATTTTCCTTAAGAAAAAATGTGTATAGATTAATAACACAAGAACATGGTTTTAAGAAAATATCTTTGAATGATTATAAAACAAGTATAAGAAAATGAACAGTATTATAATAGAAAGCATAAAAATAGAATCTTTAAAACAAATAACAAATTGAATAAAGTCAGATTTAGCTCTCAAATAAAAATGTCATGTACTATGAAAGCAAGACCAGAAATGTACAAAGGTGTGAATATGTTCAAAATTATCAAAATGCTCAAATTTAAATATGTTGGTATTTTTATTATTTTTATTTATACATTGTTTTTATTTAAACTTGTTTGATAAATTCTACTCCACAGGTAAAAGTTAATATATTTCTCTGTTTCATAGAGGTTAAAACAAAATTACCACATTGAGGTAGTGTCTACATTATGAAAACTTTAAATTTCAGTAATTGATATTATCTACTGATATTTGCTCTTGTAATCACTGTTCATTTGTTTTAAAATTATACACAATTGGGGCCAGGGATTTATCTCTGCCTGGCAAGTTCAAGATTCAAGAGTTTGATCATCCGGTGTCAGGTGTGGTGGCTCACTCTTATAATCCCAGCACTCGGAAGACAGAGGCAGGAGATGGTGTGTCCAACACCATCTTGGGATATATAGTGAATTCAGGGAGACCTTGTCTATTGCACACAATTATTTGACCCTTTTCTACTTATAAGCTGTTTCTCCAGATGTAAACTATAAAATGAAGATTGCACATAATTTTGTGCAAGGACAAGATTTGCAAAGAGCTAAAATACTAGAAGAATAATTATTTTGTCAGAGCGAGTGCACTTGTAAATTTTTGATAAGTACAAATTACCTTTTTAAAAAAGCCACACATTTTGAAGCTCATTTCTATTTATTTAAATTAACAGGACTCTGAATAAGCATTTGTTTAATAAAATATAAGATATAAACTATCCTGCATGCCAAGGTAATTGGAATGCATGCTAAATTAAATGAACATCTAGCTTAGTCCATCTTAACGATGGCTAAAGGAATGAGCCACAAATCCTCTCTTCTCTCTGCAGTATTGTGAAATATCAGTGCCTTACAAAACCCAGTGGAAGTGCTCTCAAAGCTGCCTTTAAGCATCCACCCATTATTCTTTCAGCCTGTGTCCTTGAATTTTGTACCACTTCATGTTCTCTGTGCAGATCAATACACTTCAGTGGGCCTGATTCTCCCACCCAAATTAACACACTTTGAATCCTGCACTTGAATTTTCTGAGACTCAGCTTGACATAAAAACAGCCATTTTATTAAAAATCTCCACTTTGTGTAACCTTCTTGTGAACCCAGAACTTGTCTCTTTGGGAAATGTCCACCCAACCAATTCATATAGCCCCAGATTGTATGACTTTAAAATGCACTATTCTATAGTAAACAGTGATCTAATCATTGCTATTGGCTTCTGTAATGACTTCCTTCTTCACTTTAACAATAGAATGACCTATTCACTTCCTCACAGAAACCTCTTGGTAACAGGTGGGGGAGTAGTACATTTTGCCATTAAATACTGTGCCTCAGTTTACCCTTGTGCTTTCCTCCTATGGAGGGATGGCCCTCAACTGAGTAATAAAGCTCTTGGTTAGACTTTCAGATCATGTTACATCCTGAGAGACTGTCTGTGTGGGACTTGGTCCCGATATTTGCTTTTCCAGATACCAGAGACTGCTGCTTGGCCATTGTGGGTGGCTTCAAACGAGTTAATATGAGTTAGTATTTCTCTTTGCAGAAGCTCAGCAGAGGGTGATTGGGGAACCAAAAGGATGGCAAGCCGCTTTTTAGAAATTAACTTTTAATTATTTATTGGCAATTTGACTGCAGTCTAGCAGGTATCCTGATCAGATGAGAAAGGTTAAATCAATGGATTCTCTTCTTACTCTCTATAAGACATATTCAACACTTCACTTCCTAGGTTCATCTGCAGTTATCCACCTTGAAATAGTCACAGAGGAGAAGCAGTCATTCTCCTGTAGGATTAATAGTCTTGATGAAAATGTCTTATTCATTCCTTCATTCATCCATTGATCCACTGAAAGAACCTCATTCCTCTGGTGCAGGATTATTTATGGAAAAAAACACAAAAAATTACTAAGTAAATAGAAAACAAAAATAAGACAATCTAATACAAGATTGTATTTTTACTGATTTTTCTCCACTCATTGCTTGGAAGACAGGCAATGTATTTTATGGATAAAATTTATTTCTGAGTGAACAACACTGAGTTTGTATTAAATACTACCAAATATTGGCTGTTGCCCCAGCAAATCAATTAACCTTCTAAATCAGCTACATCGCATGCAAATATTAGGATATTAAAGTCTTGACTGATGAAGGAAAGTGTGATTTGTGTGCTTAGAAGGTTGTTTCTTGTATAGGTGCCTCAGTGTGATCATTATGCAGAGAGCTGCTGTTTGGAGTATCTTGAGAGGCAAATCTCCAACTCTCTGGGGTATGATAGCATGTGACAACTGTCAGGACTTTCCAGAGGCTTATCAATGCTGGGGTGTCTGAATTTCATTCATGATTACATTAGAGAGAAGCACACAGTGCAAAGGGAGAAAAAAATCTAAAGACCAATGTAGAATTTGAGAAAAGCGAAAGGCCATGCTGATCCCAATGGAAGGAAAACAGGAGGACTGTTCTGTTTCTGAAGTTCATGAACCTACATGCAGAAGGATGGTGTGACCTGCGGTACTTGTTCTCCTGTGTTTCCCATAGTTTTTATCTCTACAATGTGTCCTTTTTTTCCATAATTAGGAGGAGAAGGAGAATGAATGGAGAGAAAGAAAGGGGAGAAGAGAGAGAAGGAGTGAGAACAAGAGAGAGAAACAAGAAAGAGAAAAGTGAAGAAATCGTGGTAAAGTTAGAGAAAAACAGGCAGCAAGGAAGAACATAAAAAAGAACCAAAGAGAAAATGAAACACTGGAGAAAAAGAAAAAGATGTAAAGGAGCTAGACATAGACCTGAAGGAAGGAAAATAAACAATGGGGGGAAGAAGACAGACAGGGATGCGTGTGTGCAGGAATCACAAGATAGATCAAATCAAAGGAAAATGGGTTCATTTAAACTTGGAGGACAGATGTTAAGTGCTACAGTGGAGAATAAAGGAAAATCATGCTAAGTCAAAGCCAACATTAAATTAAATTGGAAAGCTTGAGAGGAAATCATAGTAAAATTAAATCTAATGGAATAAAAAGGATGAGAGGAGATGGGGAGGCAGCCAGATGTGGACTGAGACAGAGGGAAATGAGGCATTGAAGAGAAAAAAAAAATCAGCAAAATTATCACTATGAACTTGAAAACCAGGCAAAAGTAGCACCAAAGGACTCTGGAAATGGCTGGGTCTGAGATCATGGAAGCAACAGAAAGGAGTACAGTCAAGAACATTCTCTCTTAGCAGCATGTGTGTAGCTATAGTGCAGAGTTGGAAGAAAAGATATTGGGATTCTGAGAGTCTGAACCTGGTCTTCTCAGGCACAAACGTGGACATTGACAACTTCAGTAAATGTTTGAGGCTTTGATTTCTCAATGAACTGTAAAGTAATTCCTGGCTAAACTGTGAGGCCCCTACTAATTCAGATGGTTTTGGAATTTTAGTGCTGAGGCAGAGGACACAAGTTGTGTGAAAATTTATGTGTAGACCATGTGATAAACTCAGCTCTAACAGAAACTCCAGTGCCTAGAAAGCTCTGGACATAACCTTGTAAGTAACACTGAGACAGAATATAACAGATGAACCAGGAGAGGCTCAGATTTTCCCTGAAGATATAGTGAGGATTTCCTTTAACTAATCGCCACTAAAATATGCATATGTTAGAGCTGAACATTAGTGCATCTTTTGATGTTCTCAGGAAAAGCTAGAGTTTTTTTTTTTTTTAAGAAACACATTTATTGCTACATTTTATATCTGCCTAATGATAACCATTTTAGGAAATTTAGACCTATACATAATATGTCTTGCTTCTTTTTTTTTCTCATTCACCCCTCCTTTCAATCTCTCTTCTCCTCTTTATTTAGAAAAGCTGTTTCTAGAATTCTTGACATATATGCAAAATACAGAGACTGAGCAAACCACAAGAGAGGATTTCAGCTTCACAAACTACGAATGATTACATATCGATTCATGCTCATACTAGCAGAATTGGTAAGATCTAAAATAAGAAAGTGCCCCCTAAGCCCATTAATAGATGAACAGATAAAGAAAAGGTAACATACATACACAAAGGAGTAGTACTCACCCATAAAGATAAACTTGAGTTATATGTAGGAAAATGGATGCCCTTTATGTCAGAAATGCTAAGTGAAATAAACCAGATGCATAAGGTTAAAGGTCAATTTTTTAACATGAGGAATTCAAAGTATAAATAATTTAAATAATAAAATACAAGGAACATTTTTGGACACAGAAAGTTAGACTATATGGAAATGAGACAGGTGGGTTTTGGGAAGGGACTAGGTCAGGGAGAATGGGGAGAGGAATTTTTAAAAATCAGGATGTGAGGTACACATGTCACAGTGCTGCACGATGAATAGACTCTTTCCGTATATGGATATGTGTGGATAAGAATAAATGAGCGGAGCCACCAGTACGAAGCTGCACTACGTGGAAGGAATGTTCTTTTGACATGCTTATTCCATGGCCCATGCTAGGATTCTACCATTCTAAACACTAGGATCTCAGAACGTACGTCTGAACTAAAAATCCGGAGTGGATGATACAGTGGATCAGGAGAAAAACTTAAAGCATTCTCTCTTCCCGTTTCACTTATGCTCTTGTGTTTCACTGCTTAAAATTTCCCAATTAGTCTGAAGTTTCTGGAAGCGAAGCCACGCCAACGCCATTCATGCCTCCTCATTTACTAGGCCCCTTTCCTCCCTCGGAGACTCTCCCCACTTCGTTTCAGCGCCAGCCCAGCCTCTTCTTCCTGATCCGGTTTTCCTCTCTGTCCGGGCTCTGTCCACCTGACTCAGAGCCCTGGGGTAGCCAAGCCCTCGCATCTGAAGGCAATTCTGCTCCATGGGAAGTTAAAAGTATTTCTGCAGCGGGATATTTAATCATTTGAATCCTTGATAGGAATAGTTCTTTTATGTCTTCTAGCAATAAATCCAAGCTCTATCTAATCTCTGATCTCAGAGAGAAGAGAATTAACCAGCTGAGGATGTGACTGGAAATGAAACCCACAGAGAAGTAGTGAGAAAGAGACCACTTTATCTGTGTGTGCGCAGCATGGCAATGTGAGTCGTGACCGACAGGGAAGCGAGCTGCGCTTGGTCAGTCCTTCCTCAACCAGCGAGCGCTTCTAACATATTTCAACACCTTTTCTTTTTAAAAGTTATTTTATTTTTTGACTATCTGGCATCCTTACTCTACCTCCAAAAAACCTTTTGATTATTTCGTTTTCTAGTTATAGACCCTGAACTTTTGTTTATTGATTTTCTCATTTTTTCTAGCTCCTGTTTCTCAAAATGTCTCTTTTGTTGTGTTTTGTTTTGCTTCCTTTTTCTGTTTGATTGTAGTGCTGCAGATTGAAACCCTCAGGCCTCCGGCTCACCAGGTAACCACTCAACCTCTCAGCTCTTTCAAAATGCATCTTTGCTCTCCTTACCACACTTCATGATAATCTACAAGTGCTTGGAGTCAGAACAGTGCTGTGTCTCAGTCTTCGCGTATCCTCTGTTTACCACATCGACGGCATGTAACAAGTATTCAGTCGTCTGCCTAAATATGTCTCCTCCACTTCCCACCCTGTCCCACTCCATGCAGTAGATGTACTGTTGTTTTCTCTCCTGTCACTCTCTGGTTCAGATTAAAGCTTACAAAGTCTCATAACACTTTTAGTTAAATGTCACATTTAAGATACATGGCTCATTGTCATTGAGTTCCTTGAAGGTGGAAGACAAGGATTGTATTTCCTCCACTATACCAGAATTTTCAGGCCTTCATTCATACTTCCCACTGAGTATTATATTAAATTTCCTAGGAGTAAACCAATTTAAATTCAAACATAAGTTTTTAATCCCTCATTATCTTTGTGAACTTGGCCAAACTCTGAACTCTCTGAACTTAATTTTCTCATTGTTAGTGTGAAAAACTGGGTTGTTTTTAAAATTTGTCTTGAGATTTTCTAATGTGTTTTGAATATTTTTTGTCTAAACTTCAAAAAATTCCTCTTAATAAAAGCAGCAAGAACATCATCTCCACCATCTAGGAATGCACTCCACACAGTACAGGGAGGAGGAGACAGCACAAGTTTTAAGAAAATATGGTAGAAAATTTAACAAAGCTCCAGCAACCTCTTATGTAGATTCCTTGTTGAGAAGAAATACTTACCACCCAGCAGGCAGTTGCAACTATGGAAGTATTGAAGAGCAGAGGGGAGACCAGAAGCCATATCTGTGTCCTCTCCTAAAGCCTCTTGTATAGGCTCTGTAATTCTCACATGTGAAGAGAAATAATAACCTTTAAGGTTTTGTCTGGGAACTGACATTCTAGGATTGGACAATAGCTGCTCAAAATTAGATAGTATGAGTCCAATTTGGAGAGAAATTAAAATCAAATTGCATTACTTTGTGCATCATAAATGAGGCCATGTTGAAAAAATAAGAAAAGGGGGAAAAAAGGGATGAACAAAGAATTAATATGTATTACACACACATACTAACTCTCTGAGGAATGTGATGATTACGTAGTGCATCTACATATAAATCTACTAATACTAATACTATACTACTATAATACTACTATATGATATAATATATAATATATTATATAGTTATTATTATAGTTATTATATTTAATTCTATTATATTTGATTATATAATTATAATTATATTTAATTAATTATAATCATATTTAATTATATTATTAGTTCTATTATATTATAGTTATTATAGATATTATTATATAGTTATTATTATATAACAACTACTATACTATATAATACTACTATACTAATACTACATATATATATATATATATACTAATAAAAACTAAAATTAATAAGAAAGAAAAAATAGGCTGCAAGCATGGGTGTCAGTTTATAGTATTCAACACTACAGGGCACACCTTCTCTCAGTTTTCTCTATAATTGTATAAAATTTTGTCTCATATGCCGCACTAAATATTCTTTATCTTCGTTTATCTCTTCTCCCAAAGTCACCATTTTCTTTTTACCTTCTCATAAATATAAAGACCAAGCAAAATAAATACAATTATAAATATGCACCAAGGCTTAATTTTGTGGCTGTAATTTAACCGCTTACCTACTTTATAGCAAAATTTAACATTTTTATAAATTGATTCTTCCTATGTACTGCAATACATATTCCCATGACCTCACAATTCCACACTTTTGTATATTCCCAGCATAAATAGACCCACAGATTTTCTAAAAAAAATCACTCAGATTTATAAAGACACAACTTGTGACAACCACAAATCAGAACCCATGGAAATGAATGAAAGATAAAATAGCTTTTATGACAGGATGGATAATAACACTCACAAGGATAGTTAATAAACATTAAGAAAATTGTATGTGACTTTGACTTCTAAGCATTGTAGGGCAACACAACATTTCATTCTAGCTTCTGAATAAATTCCCCTAGCAGTGAATAATCCAGCAGGTTCTATGGAAAAATTTACTCTTGATTCCCTCATGTTGTCCCATGTAGCCAGAGAAGCTACCACTGTTCCCTTTTCACCGTCTTCAACAAAACTTCTCCCCAGTCTCTTCCTGGGCAAACAACACCCTCTCAGAGTAAAGAACAAAAATTCCACTTATGTAGGCAGGATAGTATTGTCCCTAAATATTAATTCTTCTACACAACTAACCTTCCACCGATTTGCCAACACTGTTTTTAAATATGGTACTTTGTGATTTAGGTAACTTCCACCCCGGGTATTCTAACACAAACACAGTTTGCTGCTGCTTCTAATTCCTAGTGAAAATATGCTCAGGGTTGATGCTTAACTCTTCCACTGAAGATATTTAGGGAAGACCTATGAACTTCCGTTTTCACCCTAAGAAGCATGATGACAAGAGAAGATGTCTGAGTGAAGAACAGGCCACATTCTATCATAGCCACTGAAGGATCTAGAGTCAAGGCACCTAAAGATTAACTTAGTGAACAGAAAAGGAGGAGCTTTTGTATTTAGGAAATTGCCAAATAGAAAACTAGAAGTTACAGAGAAAATTTTTTAAAATAAGATAATACAGAGAAAAGAAGGAAGCAGTCAATAGTGATAGCCCAGCTACCAGGGAGGGGAATGTGTCTTCACAAATTCATGATTAACTTCAGAAGGGTAGTCTTTCCCATGGAGAAAGTCGTGGCAGCAACCCTAGCTCCAAGAAAAGTTCAAACACACTGCAAATATAAAATAGGAGAGAGTTTTGCTCATAATTCCTTGTGCATAGCAGGCCAAAATCAGACATATCTGCCATGTTTGAGAGTGATCAATCAGGAACTGTTTTAGGGCTAATTGTTTCATATTGAGCTCCTCTGAGAATTACAAGTTACAAAACCACACTTGTAGGCTTCTAGGGCAGTCTTATCACAGTGCTGGGTGGGAGACAGCTTCCGGAAGTAGTGCATGAATGAAGATGAGTTAGTTATAGATGAGAAATATAATGAATGGCAAGGGTACAGTGGTTTTTGTTCTCTGAGGTGAGAAGCAAGGCTGATCATACGTGGTTTTCTGAAGAGGATGAATCTGAAAGCTGGTGTTACTTCCAAAAGATTCATCGATACTGCCAGTACCTTCACAGCCAGTGTCCAGTGCCAAGCTTGGGAGTCTGTTTGCTCTTCCATAGTCAGTATTTTATGTCATGAAACATGCCTTAATAAATGTAAACTGATTGAAACAATTGTAGCAGATCGTCGTGGAATGAAGTTAGAAATCAATAGCAAAAACAAAAAATGACACTAAAATATTACACAATCACATGGGAAATAAGCAAAAATCAATGGGCCACAGAGGAGACCAAGGAAGAAATAAAACCCTTTTCTATCATAAAATAATAATGGAATCAAAACATGATGAAACTTATGACACAATGAAAGCAGTTCCTAGAGGAAGTTTATAGTTGTGACACGAACACTAAAAAATAGAATGAGCTCAAATAAATAGCCTAATGATGTATCTCAAGTCCTCAAAAGACCCTATATACCCCACATTAGTAAAAGAAGCAGCAATTAAAATGAAGGCAAGATATATGGAATTAAAAGTAATAAATAAATAAACCCACAAAGGATCAACAAATCAGAAAATTGGTTCTTTGTAAGCATAAACAATAATCTTTAGTCAAACTTGCCCAAAAACGAAAGAGAATCTCTTTCAATGCAATTAGAAATGACAAAGTATGTGGGGATTTAGCTCAAAGTGGTACTGCAGCTGGCTTGGAAGCACAAGGGCCTGAGTTCAATCTCTGGTGCCACAAAAAAAAAAAAAAAAAAAAGATAAGGGGAAATCACAAATAACCTTGCAGAAATCCAGAGAGTTATGAGAAGATCCTTTGAAAGTTTCTATCCAAAAGTTGGAGAACCTAGAGAAGGAAGAAACTCTTGAAACATTTACATTAGCAAACTTGAAGAAAGAAGGCATGAAACTCTGAAGAAGCAACAGACACTGCAGTAAAATACACTGCCAACAAAGAAAAATTAAGGACTCAAAGCACTCACCAGAGAATTCTAACAGATCTCCAGAAAAGATTGAAGGCAAATACTCTTCAAACTCTTCAGTAAAGTTGAAAACTGAGGATCAATGCCAAACCTGTTTCTAGAAGCTATCATTCCTGAACGAGCTTTGAGGAAAAATATAATTGCAGGCTAATGTCCTTAATGAATATAGAAGCAAAAGTCTTTCCCAAGATAATGGCAAACAGAATGTCCAGTTCACTAGAAAGATCATGCAGAATACCAAAAATGTTTCTTCTCAGCAATCCAGATATGGTTCAACACTTGATCTATTGCTTGGGCAAATGTAATGTGTTTACTTTAAACATATTTTTGTAGTTACAAAAGTGTTTTGTTATTTATTTGTAGTTTTGTTGCACTGAGTTAAAAAACATACATGTTAATATTTTGAATTTTTAAAACCTTTATTGAGATTGGTTTGGCGGTCTGTCATATGATCTATTATGTGACGATCAGAAAAATGTGTATTCTGCAGACATGGGATTGAATATACTGTAACGTCTAGTAGAACCCTTTGGTCTAAATCTGTTTCTTGATTTTGTCTCTGCAGGATGTCACCTGATTTGGCATTATGTTTTGATTTTGTGCTTGAATTTTCAGTTTGTGATTATCATAAAAAGTATAAAAGCACTTTGAACTATAATAAGCTATTTTAAAACAATAGCCTCTCAACATGATTGCAAAGAAAATAAAAATAAACCAAAAATAAATTAAAAGATTGTCTTTATCCTAGTCACATTTAAAATTTTTAATATCTCATTTTACATTTCCTGTGTTTCCTGACTCATAGGATATGAACACAATTTTTTAAACAAATTCTATCAGTTTGAGTGATTTGCATTTATAATGTTTTGAATTTGTCACGTGATTCTTTTCATTTGTGATATTTATACTTTTTAATGTTTTCTTGCTATTGATAAATGTGTTTTTTAATGTAAAGAATTCCCTTTTGCATTTTGGGAGGAGATCTATTGTCTCATGTTTGCTTATCTGGGAAAATTTGTATTTCCCTTTCACTTTTAAAGGGTAGCTTTGCAAGGTGCTGTGTTCTCGACTGGCAGTTTTTATTCTTTTACCACTGTGAAAATTTCATACTCCTCTCTCTTGGCCTGCAATATTTCTGTTGAGAAGTCAACTGTGAGATAAATTGGGATACCTGTATGTATTTTATCTTTTGTCTTGCTCTCTCAAAAATCTTTATTTTTGGTGTCTGAGAGCTTGAATATGTCTTGGAGTAAAACTCTTTGAATTTAATATGACTCATGATTGGATTCCTTTTTTGTAAATTTGGAAATATTTCTATTGTTTCTTTGAATAAACTCTGTACTCCTCACACATGTTGAAAATACCTCTTGTATGTCAATATTCTGAATATTGCCTCTGGGAGTACTGCTTCAATACATCCAAAGACTTTCTTCATGCCTTTAATTTTTTTTTTTTTTTTTTTGGCTGCGTATTTTCAGGTAGTTTGTCTTAAAGTTCAACTATTCTTTTGTTTTATCTGTCTTGCTATCAATGTCTTTATTGCATTTTAAATTCTGTGCCTTGCATTTTCAGGTCAGAGATTTCAGTTTAATTATTTGAATTGCTTTCATCTCTCTGTTAAGAGTTCCAGTTAGAGTAATGAATCATTTCTCTTTCTTATGCTTTTATATTTTATTTAAAAGAACTGTGTTACATTCTCCATCTAAGAATTCATTCATTCTGGTAATTTTTTGGTCAGTTTCTTTTTAAAAAAAAATATTTTCATAGTAGCAGTTTGCAGTACATAACAATGACAGGGATCGGGGTGGCCCCCATGTTCATAATGCATCTTAACTCTTTGTTCAGCACCTCTCTCTCCTCTTCTTCCCTGCTCTCTACGACTCTGGTCTCCTTCTGTTTTGCAACTGATCTTTCTCCCTGTTTCTTATCTACTTTTTACCTTCCTCTTTAATGCATTTATGCTCTAGGTTGTGTTCCATGTGCTGGTTTCTGCTGTCTGATTGCTATGTGAGGTTATAGTGCCCCCAAAGCTCTTGATTCTCAGTATGGAGCATTGTCTAGGTACTAACGGATTAGTCTTCCTAATCTGGCTTCTTTGTGCCTGTGTTGATGCTGTTGTGATGTTGTGCTGTGTTGTGCTGATTGCTTCTGAGTCTGTCGTCACATCCGCTATTTCAGCAGCAGACAGTGATACTAGCCGGGATATGCTGAGTCTACTCTTCCTGTGCTGTTGCAGTTTCAACACAAGAAGAAAAACCACACCCAGGTTTCTCTCAAATCTGAAGTCACATCTTTTACATAAGAAATAGGGGGGTACCTAGAATAGCACTCTAGCTTGTCTGGGGCTGGGTTTGGTCGATATTTCTAGCTATTCAGAGCCTATCTGTGATTGGCTCCATGGGAGTTTGCTCAGATTTGTTTGAGACTCTCCGTCCTCTGGCTTCTGTGTGGCAGCCTATAACCATGAATGTTGCAGAATTATGATCCACTTAGGGTCTACAACCCACTATAACTATCAAATCCCTTGAGTAGGATCAAGGTGCACAGTACAGTGGGCTGCTCACTACTGAGATGGACCAGGGGTCAAGAGTGCAGCAACCAGAATGGTAATGCCAGCTGGATTTGAAATCCAATAGACCAAACCCACCTGTTTCCATGCTAGCTAGTCCCAAGGCAAAATCCTCTGCTTATTACATTCTACCACCCACAAAAATTGCAGTTTTGTTCTACTTTACGTAGCCCACATTTGGGATAGTGCCATTCAAAGCTGTCCTTTTCCTACTGAGGCTGATGCCACCCTGGGACATATCTGAGTTTCACAGCTTCAAGGATCTGCAAAATGTGAATCATAGACCCAGATCTATGATCCAACCAGCAGTGATGAAGGTGGAACTATTAGTCTGTCCCACAGAGGCATGCAGGGTTTTTGCCTCTGCTGGGGGATAGAGCAAGTCTATGATCTATACTTGTGAGCACTGCATTATGCTCTGCCATCCACCCAACATTAGGAAGTTGAATTTTAAGATAGTCTTTTGGCCACCAGGCTTCATGTTAAAGTGAATCACATCAGATGGACAGTTTCAGGGATCTGCACACCTTATAAGTGGTTCATTGGGTGGACTTGATGATCCAGGCAAAAGCAGATGAATATTATTTGTGTTCACCCAAGGCCAGGGAGCTCTAAAAGTTCTGTCCAAGAGCTGTGGTTCCCATAGGTATGAGCTCTTGTTTTCTATCTCTGGCAGGCAATGAGATAGGTTTTGTCATGGTAAGCCCAACACAAGGGTCTAAGACAAGTCCTCTGCAAGCTTTCTTGCCCTGTTCTCAAAGACTGGAGTCTAGTTCCCTTTCTGCTACCTGAAATTTGGGGTTTTCTGGGGAAGAATCCCCCTGACTTCTGACCAAGGCATAGGCCCTAGCTTAATCCATGGGTATTGTGAGCAATTATGGGGGCCCTCAGTTTGACCATGGATTTCAAATCTAATGTTCTGAACTTAATTTCTCCTTTTTCCCCCAAAGTGGAAGTATAATTTTCCAGAAGCTTTCTTCTTCCTACTTTTAATGAAGTTTTCTTTGTGTTTTACTAAAAGCAAGCACTATGGTCTCTCACCTAGCTTCCTTAGCTCTAAGCAGTTAATTTGATGAATAAATAGATATTAAAATAGGTGTCTTATGGAGATATGATTGCTGGCATTTCTTATTCGTCCTCTAGTTAGTTTGATCCTTGGAGCTCAGAGTTTTAAAAAGTGGTATGTATATAATTTATTGAGATTTTGTACAATGTAAAAATTATAAAATGTGCGAGTCCTGCTTTATAATGATAGTACAAACTTACAGCTATAAAATGAATCAGCAATTATATTTATTCACCATCAATTCATATTTCTAGAATCTTAAAAACAGAAAGCAGTGTAAATACATTGCACATATGTTTCTGTGTTGAGGGCAATAATGATGTGTATATGTAACATACCAATAAAGATTTCAATTTTAAAAAGTGGCTGTGAATAAAAATATTGGATCATCAAGTCAATTTCTCCTTATCTGGATTCTAAAAATATTCTGACTCAGAATGTTTGGCCTGCTGTAGCCAAAACATCATAAACAGAGTCCCTTACAAATAACAGACTTTATTTCTCATGGATCTGGAAAGTGAGAAGACCAAAAAGATGTCATCCGACAGCAGAGTCTCCTAAGGATGCTCCCCATGGATGGCAGCTTTTAAGTGGATCTTCACAGGCTGACAGAGCCCTAACAACCTTCTTGATAACCTTTTTATATGGGGACAAATCCCAGTTGTGCAGGCTTTGTTCTCATGATCTCTTTTTTTCCTAGTCGTCCCCATTGTCAAATGCTACCAACTCAGAAGTCCAGATTTCAGTATGAGAATCTGAGGGTGGTATATAGAGTCTCACCACGGTACCATTCTTCAGGAGAGAAAATATTGCATATTGGAATTCAGAGTGAAAGAAAACATGCTTATCAATTGTTTACAAAATACTTTACTATTGAACAATTTATAGTAAGATGCCACCGTGTGAATAAGGTTGAATACCTCAGATGAACTCACACAAGAGAGGCTCTGTAACTTAAGCCTTGTTTGATTCTCAGTAGACCCACCTTAGGATGTAGCTGTCAATCGTGTTTTTTTTTTCATCCCCACATAAGACAAACAGACCTCCCTGTGCCACTTCAGGCCTTGCCAGCTTCTCACTGTTTCACCAGCTGTTGGTATAAGCATTTTCCGGAGTGTATTTCCTGAGACACTACTCTCTAGGTCTGTACTGTCCAATGTGGTAGCCATTAGCCACATGGGACTATTTAAATTTAAATTTGAATTTAATTTACATACACTTTACACACAGCTTCTTCTTGTACTCCCTATTTTTCAAGGACTCAATTGCTACTTCTGCCTGTTGGTCTCCACAGAAGTCACACCAGGAATGGAACATGTTCATCAGCACAGAAAGCTTTATGGGCAGAATGCTAAAGACATCCAGTAAATATGAGTTTCAGTGTCAGGTAGGTTTGGGAAATACTGTGTATAGCATATCCCTTTGATATCCATCTTATTCAAGAATAAGAAGTCCTATCAAATCTATTTTTTCTAAATTTTAAATAATTATTTATTGGATTAGTCAAACATTGTTTTTCTTTGCTTTCTTTAGTCTTCCTGCCTAAGGTTTTGCCACATAGATCTTAGCAGAAAAGAAAAATGAATCAAAATCTATTAAATTACTTTCTTATACATATCTCTTTATAATCATTGTATCCTGTAGTCTTCATAATAAATTTATGCAGTTAAATGCATAATGTACTGTTGCACAAGCAGAACGCAGATGTTCTTTTTGCTGGGAAATTTTATTTAAATTCAGATGGCAAATAAGCTTGTCCCCTGAGTCCTCAGCCAGTCCTACCTCTGCCTTTTCTTTAGTGGTGCAGCAAGGCTGGATATGGGACTGTGGCACTTCCTGCAGTGAGCATAGGTGGGCACAGCAGCCTCATAATTTGAACACAGATCCTGATAATCTTCCTCCTCATGATGGTTCTGGTGAAGTAGACAGGAAGAAGAGTTATCTCAAAATATGTGCAGTAACCCTGATACCTTCTAACCGTTCTTCAATAGTTTAGCATTTAGGATGTATGCTATCTTTGAGATGTCATGAATTTGGATTTCACTTTTTAAGGTAGAGTGAAAAGAAATATGTTTGTCAATAGACTCTACACCCTCCTACAACAATAAATGTCCCTGAGAATAGTAATAAATTTATATGTTCTACAAAGAAATTAAACCATTCCTGATGAGCCACCTGAAAATGTGGAATTGGTCTTGTACAACTGGCTACTATTCAGGAATACAATGGAGGAGGGGATAGAATATACTAGTTACCATCTCATTACACTTGAAATGATCTCTATGCGTCAGCATCTTTGTATCAGAGCCTGTAAGAAATCAATCCGATAGAGATTTATAAACTATGAATAACTGAACAGCAGTATACCTCTGGATTGATTCACATGGAAATCATGCAGTTCTTGGGGCACAGAGTATTATTAAAATTCTAAAGTCCGCCTTGTATTGTACATATAAAATACTCTACCTATTAAAAATAGGCCTATGTGGAGATTGTAACAAAAAAGTAAGGAAACAAATTTTATATATATGGGGGGGTGGTAGGGTGGGTGGGGCTATGGGAAAAAATGAGAATTAAGTTGTGTCTTATACTGGTACAAATCCCCATTATGGAGTGCAAGCATGATGTGTATATTTAATGTACCAATAAAGATAATTTTAAAAAAATAGTCCAACCTTTTCAACCTTTTTGATAATAAGTAATCTGTCTCTCCCCCATCCCTCACTAAGGAACACACATATCCTATCCCTGTCCCTTAGGCTTTAAAGTGAAAAACACATGATAATGGGAGATATTTATATAGTTCTTTACAAAAGTCATAAAGTATTGTATGAATGTAAAGCATTTCTTACTATCTATATTCCCTTTTTCCTTTTCTCTTTTTTCAGCCCTAGAACTCAAGTCAACACTGTCAAGAAAGTGGATTGCCTACAGGCAAAAAGCCCTGGGTACAAGGGGCTTTAGCATGACCTGTATTTGACACAATTTGTCTCAGGCAATAAGTCTGGGGCTGTTTCAGTACTCATACTGTCAGAGCGGTGTGCCTCTGCAAGCCCATAAGAGTTTTTTTCCAAAGACAGAGGTTGTTCCTTCTATGCCACCTGCCTACACTTGAGTAGTTCAGTTGTTTGCCAAGTTATCTAGGGAAATAGGAGAATGCCAGAGAGAATGTAGCACTAACAGATTGAGAGTGAAGTGTGTGTGTTGTGAAAGCTCTGTATATGAGTATGTGTGTCTGTATGTGCTGACTATGTGCACTTCAACAAGATGAGACATCAAGATTCCTTTGTTCAAAGGGCATTTCTCCACAGAAGTGGCCGATCAGTCACTGTCACTGGGAAAGGAGGAGGTGGAGGAGGAGGTGGGTGTGGGGACAGGCCGACTCTTCCCAGAATACTCACTGTACAGGACGGTCCCCACAGCTATTGCATGCACGATGTAAACACGGACAGCCCCATTCATCACAGACCTCCCTTCTGCAGAACATGTCCAAAGCACAGCAATGATTTAGTGCTTGCAGCTGGAGCTGCACTATGTTTCTTCAAAACAGCAGCGTTTAAAGATGGGGAGGTCGAAAAGAAGAGGAAGCAGGGCTTACAGGGAGGGAACAGGTAAGGTCGGGTGACTCCAAAATGGAAATGAGTAATAGCGTTTAGCTATTCTGGAGGATTTTGAGGAAGTGTTGCTTTTGCCTTACCATTTGACCGTGGCCTGAAGACAGGGGCTCCATGAAATTTGGGACCTCTTCTTTAAGTAGTATTGATCCAGACTCCCTGGAGATTTCTATGTGGGCAATTTACACATTCAGCAGGATAAGAAAACAAGCAGTGAAATGCTTATTTAATATGCACATTTGAGATTCATTGACTCAGTGAATAGCATCTAGCAGGAACTACATCTTATATTTTCTGCAATGTATACTGGAGGTTTAAAAAAAAAGAACAAAAACAAAACATAAGTTGTATTCATGAGATATTTACTATGTGGGTGAAGGCAATGGGGTCACAAATTAAGGTGCAATTTTTTGATGTCCAGCACAGAGTAGATGCTAAGTGCTTATTAAACATCAAAATAGAATATCTACCAGGTTTTCGAGAAGATGCTTTTCTTTCAAGATGTACTATACTTTTTTTTTAAGAATTCTGTTTTGTTTTGTTTCATTTTGTTTTTGACCAGAGATGGAAATGGAGACACTTGAGTACTTCAGATTAATGTATCAGTGCTATGAAAAAAGTCGTAAGAGCTTTGGAAATGTGTCCAGGAAGCTCGTAACGTGATCTCACTGGTGAGATAAACAACTAGAGTGTAGATATGGTGTGTAGATAGGAAGGAGAGAAGAAAGAGATGCAGTTCTGTAGAGAACATAGATTCTTCAGACTAGCAGTGATGAGATGCTGTTCTGAGAGTATAGAAACAGGAGAGGAGAAAGGAACACTTTAAATGCTGCTTCAAGAAGATAGTTTATGTAACCCAGTGATCTTTTCCTCTGCAACCTACTAACTCAAGTTGCAACGGTATCTTCTAGTTCTGTGTTTTTTAAACCGAACTCTTTATTGGTACATTTTATATACACATCACAATCATACTCAGTATCGGGAATTTGTACCAGTATTTGACATAAGTTATTTCTCATTTTTACTCATTTCTTTATCCACTCTACAAATCCCTCCTCCGTATATAAATATGTTTTCCTCTTTTCAGATCATATTCTTTCTTTCCCCTCATTACATAATCCTACACCTTTCCCCTTGAATAGTTTCTATTTCACAAAATCTATTGTATATTGTAGAATTCATTTATACCTTCAGATTTTCAGACCAGAGAAAAGATGCAGTATTTACATATCTGTGACCTATATATTTCACTTATGAGTGTGTCCTCAAGGTATGTCTGCTTGAATATAAATGACTGAAACTTATCATTCTTTATGTCAGAGTAATACTCCACTTTATTAAAAAAAAAAAAACACAACTTCTTTATCCAGTTTCCAGTTGATGGGCATTTGGGTTGTTTCCAAGATTTAGACATAACAGAATGAGCTCCTATGAAATGGATGCACGTATGTCACTGTGATATGATTCTTTTAATTCTTTCATGCACATTCTTAACAGGAGAATATCAGGGTCAAATGGGACCTTAAATTCTAGTTTTTTGAGGAATCTCCATACTGATCTTCACAGTGGTTGTATCAGTTCACATTCCTGCCAACAGTGGAGAAGGGGTCTTTCTTCACTGCAGCTTCACCAGCATTTATTGCAGGTTAGTTTCAAGATAGCAGCCATTCTTTGTGGCGTAAGATGAAATCTTAGTATTGTTTTCATTTGCGTCTCTTGAATGACTAGTCATGTTGAGCATTTCTTTATATGCTTCTTGGCTGCTTTTACTTCTTCTTCCGAAAAGTATCTGTTCATTTCAGACACCCATTTCTCTGGTACTGAATCTACCCAACTTTCTGTTTTTCTTGCCTCTCAACTGCTTTCTTCTTTACTGTTTTTCTTTCTTTACTTTGACATAACTTTCTTTTTTCATTTATCTATTCTGCTGGTATTAAATCTGTCAAACTTTCCAGTTTTCTCTTCTCTCAACTGTTTTCATCTTTATAAAGAGGAAAAATAATTATATATATATATGTGTATATATATATATATATATATATATATATATATATATGTACATATATATATATGTAAAACTTTAGACTAAAGGAGATTGCCATGAAAGATGTGTGGTATGTTGACAGTAGCAAGGAAACATAGAATAAACACTCAAACTACTTCAAAGAATGTAATACTTGATTTTTTTTACCATAGATTCAGCTAGAATCTGCAATTTTACAATATGAAAAATTGAGCACTTGTATATTAGAGACTATATCTGTCAGATTTTCCATTGCCAAGACACAGTTGCCAGCACCCACAATTTAAAGGAAAAAAGGATTAATTTGGATTATGGTTTTCAAAGATTTGGTTGATGGTAAGGTGGCTTCCAGTCAGAAAACATCACCATGCACGTGCATGGCAGAACAAAGATACTTAATTCTTCATGTCAAGAGAAACAAAACAGAGAAATACTGCCAGAGAGGAAGATGTAAAGGACTAGATAAGGTACCCAAAGGCACACCTTCTTGATGTACCAACCCAGATTATTCCCAGAAGTGTGGTACACTTCAATCCCCTTTGTGGTACCCAGCCCAATCATGTTGTTGCAGTCAGGCTTAACCATCATCACAGAAAGTATCTTGAAGAGTTCTAACTTCAGGTAAATTTAACTTATTCCTCAAATAACACTTTATTACTGATGTTAAGTCTTTCCTTCATCTGAGCAAGGAAAGTTTTGTGGGCTTACAGTTTCCTGTTTATTCTTAAATTCTCAAGTATTTTTATTCAAGAGCTGAATTCAAAGGATGTTGCTAATAACATGGAAGACTCAGAACCTATAGGTAAATTATAATGAAAATAAAAAGATTTTGAACAGAATAGGTAGACCTATGTGGGAGGATGGATTCTAGGATACCTTAAATCTGAATCCAAAGTGTTGGATCCCCTGAGGTTCTGTGGAGTAAATAGCAGAAGCTTTAATTTAAAAAAAATGATAAGAATTTGATTATGAGGAATCAGAGATTTTGAGAAGCACTCCAAAGTTGTTGTACATAGTAGAAGGTATTTCAGAGTTTGTTGAAGCAAACATGATATTCATTAAAATTCATTTTTCAGTTGTGATTTTATGAGAAAAACTTGAAATTAAAGCCAATTGAGTAGAAAATTTCCAAAACCCAAAGAGTATTAGAATAGTAAGGTTATAAATGTGTACCATGCTTTATGGAGGATAAGCTATCTAATATAACTTTAAGATTCTGATGCTGGGTGATAAAGAAAGGAAAACATTTAACAGATTTTTATTGACTCTGAGCTAGTTTTATTGAGAGAGGGACATTACACATAGAGAAGCTGAATTTAGGTTGACAGCTGTTCATTTTGAGTGTATTAATTGATTGTGGAGAGTTATCTATCAATCAATAGTTGGAGATGCATGAACTCATTTTTTCTTAAAGAAATAAAAACAAATCCCTTTGTTCAAAACTCTCTCTGGAGTTAAGAATGTGTGTAGTCTCCTCACTGACTTATTAGGATGACTCTTCAAAGGGAGGGAAAAATACAGATCCATGTTTAGAAAACAGAAATCAGCTGTTCAGAACCTTTTATTTTTATGCTCATGTGTTTGTAAACTAAAGTGCAGTCTGAGCTAGAAACTGTTAAGAGCTGGGATCCATTACAACACAGATCTTACCTATAAAGAATGTATGAGTAACTACCTCTCATGGTGTATATGGAGACCTGGTCATATGGAAGTAAAGATTAAGCTAAGTGAGCACCCAGCTATTTCTTACATTCACAAATGTGAACTTGATGTCAAGCTGTGCATAGGTTTTACAGACTTTTATGAAGCTGGAATATAGTCTATGGCTGAAGAGCAATCTAATTGGAACAAAATCTCTGCATTTCTAGTATTCAGACAGCAATGTGTAAGGGAAAAGGTTGTCCCTAGGGAAGACTATGGGTTAATAAAAATGTCAGGACCAACACTGAACTCTTGCTTGACTTTTAATTCTTTTGCTTAGAGCCTGATTGAAAATACAATGCTCTGGCGATGTGGTGAAAATCATTTGTTTACTTTTTACCTTCAGCGTTCTCTGTGGGTACATTTATGGAACGTGTGTTATATAAAGTAGATTTTTAAACAAAATTAGACATAATTCTTTTCATTAAAACATCAGAAACCATAATAGGTTAAGTTTCAAAAGTGGAGATTTTTGAAGATTAGTTTATATCTTACCAAAATTTAGGTAGTTCAATGTGTCAGATACTGGGAGAAATAGCAGGAAATTTCAAGAGACCCAAGGGGAAAAGGACATGAAAACAATTTTTCTCTATGATCTTGGTCTCAGTTGATTATCTTCACTCTCCTTCAGGAATTAGTTTTCCAGAATAGAGAAAATTCCAATATAACTAGCTAGAATAAAATTGATATGGCCAAAAGTGTGTTTAAAATTGGATGTCACAACTAAAAGTGCTAAGAAATTAACATTTAATGAAACCTAAGCAGCTCCTCTGTAAAGAGACTGAATAAGATAAGAGTGCATCTATCTGGGAGCAGTGGCACATGCCTATGATCTCAGGTACTCTGGAGTTTAAGGCAAGAAAGTTGTTATTGTTTAACTGGACTGAAAAGCATGCAAAAGAAACTGTCAAAAAATCCCAAGAATTAGTGATTTTCTAGCATACTTACAGAAGTAGAGTGCTTTTCAGAAAAGGAATAAATACTTTTATTCAAGTTTTCTCTCAAATTGTCCTGTTACTTTCAACACCTGAAGTTTACCTAGACAATATTTGCAACTGATGTTCAATTTTACATTTTAAGATAGACACAGAGAATAATACTACATAGGTAACATTAAAGAAAACAGATATAATACAAGCATCTGCACATGCAAAATCCACATTTACAAATGTTTTTTGGAATAAAAACATTGTATCTAAACTTTAAAGTAAAATAAAAGTAAAGTAAAGACAAAAGAATACCTTGTGGGGGAAAAATAAGAACTCATTCTCCGTAGCAGAAAACGGGGTTGTGTCACAGATGAGGTAACTGGTGGGTCAATAGCACTCTGAAAATCATTGCTGGGGACCTAAGTCTGTGAATAGAAGATTCACAGACCTTGATTCTACCCTAAAATAAGGTAAATGGCTCAGAAATAAGAAATAGATCACTTGTGAAGAAATGGTGAAATTTTTTAAAAGAGAACAGATATATAAATAGATCTCCAATCACTTACTGTCTACCTCTCCTTAACATGTGGCTTAATTCAGGAGTTTGAGAGAAACAGGTGAGTTGAAAGGCAGACAACACAATAAGAAAAATTCCTCATCCATTCACCTCGCAAGTCTCTGGCCATGAACCATTCTTGGCGTTGAATAAGTGCTCCATTCTTTTTTCGTCTGCATTTTCTCCATCTGTTCTAATTAGGTCCCCTTCTTGGGGCTGATAAAACTCCTCTTGTCTGTTGCCATGTAAGGATGACAAAGGTTAATTAACATTGAAGACAGGTCCCAGTTGTCTTTGCATCACTCCCCTGTCCACATGCATTAGTTTAAGAGAGGGTGTCTGCCTTTCAGTGACCCGCTGTTGCTCATGAATTTCCGCCCTCTCTTTCCGCCTCCTTGAGTGGCTTACTTCATTCTTAAATCACCTCCAAAGCCATGATTTCAAGGGCACTCATCCATGCTAATGTGGCCAGATGCCCTCTGTGTAGGGAGATGGCCATGTCTTAGAGTAGAGAGAGCCATGTACAATTACCTTCTTGTGGACTCTCAGATTCATTCTGCAGAAGGTTCAAAGTCTGAGTGTTGGTGGGTCATTAAACACAATAGTTTCACAACCTTGCCAGTTTGTCACTTTGTAGACTAAGGGAAAGATGGGGCGGGTGGGATTTTACCATGAGCCATGCAACTCTATATATATACTATATATATATATATATATATATATATATACACATATATATGTATATATATGTATATATACATATATATATACATATACATACATACATACATATACATATATATACATATATATGTTTATGGTCAATATTTTTAAAATGCTTTTACTGTAAATGTTGTGAAGGGAGGAAAGTGAGGGCTTTATTGTGGAACACCACTGAATCCATACAACCTTGTAAGTGCTTAATTAAAAATTATTCATTAAAGAATATCAATAGAAGTCAACTATTGTCCATTTTTATTGGAATAAAATCATATTTATTATTAACAGTGTACTGGAGAGAAGTGGAAGATATTGCTAACAGATTATAAAGTAGATTTAAAAAGATAGCCCAAACACACAATTTAACATTCAGTTCTTTTATATTTATAAACACATATTAAAATTCTACTGTGTGCTAAAAATGGGCTTGCTGCTTGGCTTGCATGAAAACAGGTCTTTTTTAAACCCATAATTTTTGCCTATAGTGCTTGTGAAAATACAACTTAACAGAATATTGTACTGCCAGTGAATAAATGCCATAGCAGAAGGTATAACTGAGGATATGGAAAGGAAGGAAAATGTCAGGTACATTGGAACCCACTATAGCCTTACACGAAGACATTTCTGAGGTAAGTGGTGTCTGAATATATAACACTTGCAGCTCAGACCGCAAATCATTTCAGGAAGAAAGAACAATGTATACCTTGAACAAAGTATATGGAATTATTTATAGGATAGTAGAATTTGGGCCAGGCATGTAGCTCAGGGGCACAGTGCCTATCTGGCAAGTGAAAGGTCCTCAGTTTGATCCTTGGTATTTAAAAAAAAAAAAGAGAGAGAGAAAGAGAAAGAGAGAGCGAGCAAGAGAGAGAGAGAGAGAGAGAGAGAAAGACACAGAGACACAGAGAGGGAGGGATTTGAGATGAGAATCATGAGAGATGAAGATAAGTATGTAAATACTAATTATTCATGATTTGTTTCTTGGCATGTAGTCCTAGAACAAGTAGTATCAGCCTGACCTGGGAATTTGTCAAGTGAGTTATTTAAAGAGGCACTCGCTCTCAAGTTTACAGGAATCAGATATCATCATTCACACTGATCTCAAAGTGAAGTCCTCCTTAAATGTATTATCTGGTTGTGTCTTACCCTAGTCCTAGACATGTATCCAAGACCACAGGCCCAGTAGGTCAATAACTGTATTTCAAGTGATGTTTACCGATGTTAAATTTGGCAAGACTTCCTGTAAGGGTCTGTAAACCATGCTTCAGGCTGGAGAGTCCCTGGGAATGATGATTACTATTTTATAAGTTCTAGGCAGAGATAGGCTGCTGCCTAATTTGAAAAGTGTGGAGAGCTCCTTAGGTTAGAGAAGCCAGTTGGTAGGCTGGTCTCATAACTCAGGATGAAGGTAGCTGTTAAATGTGACATGGAAGGTGAGAAAACGTTGAAAAAGAAATCAAGAACACTTGGCTCTTTGCCCAAGGTAACCAGGTGGGTGGCAACACCACCCATTGAGATAGGGAAAGAAAAGAGTTCACACCTGTGGAGATAAAATGATGAGCTATGACCTGAGATGTTAAATTTGATAAGACTCAGATGGTCCAATATGATATATGTGAGCAGCTCCGAATAGAGATGAAATGTAAATATCGATAATTACTTTTATTGTAAAAATTGTTTTCATGCACAATATATGATTTGAATAGCATGAGCTTTTGGTGATTGGAACAGCAGCATTAGTATCCTCACTTCACGGGTCAAAAAGGCAGGACTGATAATCTTTCCAGTTGTTTTGGCTAGTAAATCATCAAGCTGAATGTGCAGGTGGACAAGTTCCAACTATACCGTAGGGCATTCGATTAGGAAAAGATTGAGTAGAGTGCTCTGCAGGTTTAACAAAGATAGAAGTAATGATGGAGACCAAAGTGATAAGCAGAGCCTTCATGGAAAAGTAGTTCATTATTTCACCAACTAATCTGGATCTCTTGGGAGAGAGAGCATGGAAGTAGATATTTATGGTCTAATATGTTGACAATTATCATTTTTACTAAATGTTGGGGAGTCCTGGAGTATCATTTATAAAGGAAAATAAATCTCCCACATCTACTATATAATTGCAGCTTGCAAAATGACCCAGGATGACATTTGACTATTAGATATTTGACTATTTTCTTTTAAATCTTGAATTACAAAATCTCGAGAGAAACATTTATTTTTCATCATTTGATTTCTGTCCAGAGTAGTCACACTAATATATATTTTATGGCAAAATTGCAGATAATAGTTGTACCTATATTAGGTAGCAATTGGGATGAGAGAAATAAGGTCTAGAGTATGAGGCAGGAGTAAGAGAAAATTTCTGCTGTATTAATCACACCTGCAGTTCTTACCTTATCTGACACAGAATCAACTGTAACGACCTTCTCAATTCTTTAAACAGTTTCCCTTTCAGGCACAGAACATTTCCAAGTATGTTATCACCCTTTCTGTGTGAGCTAAGATTCTGAGAGATAGAATAATTACTATCAATAATTATATACCTTGTTATAATTTTGGAAGTATCATAGCATGTAGTATTTAACTTGGTAATTTCTGAATCGTATAAGATGAGCAGTATAGCAACACTTACTCTTGGTTTATTTTTTAAAAATGTGTTGTAAAATAGAAAATACTCAAAGTGAAATAGAGTGAAGGAGATACAAAAAAAGAAAGGAAGCAAAGTTTATGTATATAGGGAGGTGGTGGTAGGAGAATTAAGTTGTGTCATATATTGGTACAAATTCTTATTGTGGAGTGCAATCATAATATGTATATGTAATATACCAATAAAGATTTCAATTTTAAAAAGATGCAATAAAAAGATGGGCATAATTAAGTTTATGGAATTTGAATTTTGCATATTTAAAGCACTAAATCATAGCAATTCTTTCAATACAAATAATCTATTAAGAGCTGCTATGTTTCAGGAATTGAATAGTCCTTTCCATTCACTACTTCACATAATCCTCATAATGTCTTCATAATTTCCTAATTTTACATGCATCAAACTTAAACCTAGGGTAAGGCAAGCCAGTTGTGTGAAGTTATAAATGATATACAATATAACAGCCCTGAAGCTAGTTCTAACCTACACTGCCCATTCCTCTGCGAGGTGTTCACTAGTCTGTTTTATGTTTGTTACCACAGAAGTACAATAGAGACACTCAAAAACCATGGATTACTATTTTGTCAATAATATAAGAATATTAAAATGTCAAAGAAGTAGCTAAAATTCAAAAGATATTTAAATATTGCACAAAATATAAATGTGGGTCTTCATTTAACAAAACTTGTAGGTGATTCTTATGGAGAGTAGTGTAGTAGTAGAAAGGAATCTAAAAGAACATTAGATGACATCATATCACAGGAAATTTGATAAGCTGGGTCCTGGGAAGATAAGTGGAATTTTCCTCTCTATAAATAGTGAGCATCCCAGTCTAGACAGAAAACCATTTTTTTTAAATGCATATAGTCAGATAAAATTGACTCAGTCAGTAAATTGAGAAAGTTTTACATGGTCAGGCCTGCACTGTAGGAATGAGATGATAGATGGTGAAGTCATTAGAAACAGGTTATCACACTTACTGTAGATAAAGGAATCAACAGAAATACTAATCCAGTCTGATTCCTGCAGTTTAATTTGACAGCTCAGTTATGTTTTGGTTCCTAGAAGCTCCCTTGTGTTGGGTGCTTAATGCCCAGTGTGGTCACATTTAGAGATATATTCAAAGGTTTGATCAGATGGATTTTGAGCTCAGGCTTCAGAGCACTCCTTTTTGGGGAAGTAATTGTATCCACAGGGTTCAACTTTCATTCATCATTGATAGATGAACGTGCTCCTTAGAAGGTGGGGACTGATTGAATGAAGCAGATCACTTGCTCCCCCTGTTTCCAGCTGTGAGAAAGTGGGCAGCTTTCTTCCACTATGCTGTCCTATCATGAGGTTTCTTCCTGGCACAGGACTAAAAACAACAGAGCTAACAGATGGTGGACGGAAACTGTGAGCCAAAATCAACTTCACCTTCTTTACATCTTTCCTCTGTCAAATTGTTATGCTCAGATATTTTGGCCTAGAGAGCAAAATCTGATGGAAGCCCCTGGACATAGAAGCAGTTCTAGGAACAGAGACCGGGAGTGGTTTTGAGTCCTATGGGGAGATGGACTTTATCCCACCCTGAGTCACTGGTAACTGTCACAGGGCTTGGGGCTCATGTTTTAAGAATCTGAGTGAAAAGAGTTAGTATTTATTGTTCATGGGATGTCCCACACACCTCATTTAAAGAAGCCTATTTCATTTTTATCAATATGGGCCTCAATATTGAAAACTTTCAAGATCAAGTGTCTAACTGACCCTCAATGTCAATTTCTGCTCAATTTCCACAGCAAGTCAAGTTACATGGCTTATTCACTTCAAAGTTACTTGTGTCCATATTTGACAAAGATGGTTTGAAAGTAATTAGAGGTGAGTCTTAGAATTTGATTTACTTTAAATTCAAGATAAAAGTGGTCCAATGTCTGAAGCTCAGGTAAGTATTTCATGCTGATATAAAAATAAACTAGTAGGGTTAAATTCCTACTTGAATTTACAAGGGCACTTAATTTATGAGTCGATATATTTTCTGTCCACTCTGCAAGCTTGAATCATAATACAAGTTTTAAAGCATTAAAAATTAATTTCAGGACTCATTTCTATTATTATACCAAGTGCATTGCTACCATGTGTGAACTTGTATACTTATTTATACAATTAAAAGATACATAAATAATTGATGAATAATTTTATTATGTGTTGTCTTTGTCACTGGAACAAAATACCTGACAGCAGTAACTTAAAGAAGAGTTTATTTGGGCCCACAGCCATGGTCAGCAGGCCAAGACATGATGGTATTTAGAGGTTCTGCCAGAGGGAAGCTGGTTAAATCCTAGTGGCTGAGAAAAAAGAGGGAAAGGAGGTCCAGAGAGGGCAGCATAGACTTCTGGGTCACACCCTGCCATGTCCTCCTTTTCTAACCAGACCCCATCTTTTAACATTAAGTCCACAGTGTGTTTAAATCATCTTACAAAAAGTCTCCTTCCCACGAGCACATGAAGGTTGTGCAGGAGACATTTTCCTTCTAAACCATGACATTTTGGCTCCTAGATATTTCCTTTGTTGTCTACAGAAGAACACTGATACATCTTCCCGTAACTTGCTCAGAAATATCAGTTTTCAATGCACATTTGAGAGCACAAATGAGATCTCTTCAAGCAAAATGGACATTAAAATATCTACTTTGACCTCTTGCTGAGTTACTTTGCAAATTCTGGAAAAAAGTTTCCAATGTCCTAATGAACATCATTTGACAAGAAAATCAGGCCATCCAGGGTGACAGGCTCCTCCACAGGGAATGGGTGGGAGTCATGCAGCCTTTTACCATTTAAAAATTGCATAGGCTATGCTTAAAATGTTCGAAAAGGTTAAACGGATATCCATTGGAAACACTAACAAAAATCCTGCTATTCAATTTCTGCTAACATGGAGTACAATACAATGTCATACTGTTTTGTGAAGATATCAACTAGATTATGTCACCAAATTTATGTGTGAAAATAGGAAAATTATTTTAAGTGAGTTTCAATAATAGTATAAACTTAGATAAATTATTAGACCTTTTTTCCTATCACATCAATTGCAAACAATACATTGCCACCATCTAAATATCACTTCCACACTTACTCTTGTTTTCCTGCTTCCAGGTCTACTTTTTTTTGTCTGTACCATTAAAACAATACCCTTCTTCATCTTCTATCTTCTTTGTCTTGCTATCCCTTCCATGAATGACATGTCATTTAAAAAATAATATCTTCCTGTACTTCAAGGGTGAAAATTCTATTTTCATCCAATTAAGCTAGGCACCTGATCAATATTTGATAATGGCTCCCTTCAACTTTAGCTTAAAATTTTCCATGTATTTGTCAGGAAGTATTTCAGCAGGACTTCTTCACACTGAGCTACATTTAAACAAAGAAAAAAGATTGTTTTGTTCATTTCCTTGCCACTGCATAATTTTTCTTTTGCTTGTTTAACCTCAGAGGACCTACTAACCCTGAAAATCTCAGTTTAGGTATTTCTTCTTTTGTAATGTTTTCATTCATGACCTTATATGATGAGGACAGATACATTTCCAACCTTATTAGCCCCATATGGCTGGGCAATTTTGTTTATCTTTGTATTCAGTCAGGTTTTCAGGTACAGTCCTAGGTAGAGGGAGTTATACCTTTCCCACTCTTTATCTTTTGTGTTCAGACAGCTTTGTGAATGTGTCAAAAGCCTGATTCATTGTGTACAGTTGTCTCAGTGGCAGAAACTATATGAGATGAAATTTAGTCAGAAACCTTAAAATGGTGGTGGTATCAACCTCAGAAGGGGTTAATGTTTGTTCCATAGAATGGGCACAGCCAGATTAATTCTCAAAGGAGCAAGCTGCTATAAAGCAAGGTCATGCCGCTTGCTTACTGCCTTCTGAAGGCACTTGTTTTCTTTTTCATTTCACCACAGCCCTCTTTCACAGCCTGAAGGTCATTGTCAAACACCCTTCTCTTTGTACTTTCTAGCCACCAGAATTGTAAGCCGAATAAATGATGTTCCCTTGTTTATTTGCCAGCATCAGATATTTTCCATGATAACAATATAAATTTGGCTATGTTATTCTGTGACTCTTTGAGAATCATTCTATTTATCGAAAGGCGAAGAGTGGCTTACTTGTGATGTGGTCCCAGTTAGAGAGACCTATGTTAACTAACTTTCGTGTCTAGGACCAGCCCTGAGCATCCGTTCTTCCATGGCTCCTGGTGGCTCCCATATTCCAGCTGATAGAACATTAAGCTTCATAGAGATGACACTTCTGTTCTGATTGGATCACAAAGAAGCTATAAAGAGGAATTAACCAGTTTACACAGATAATTGATGGGTGTCCAGTGCCCCTTTGTACAAAAGACTTCTGACTCTGACTAATTGCTTGTGGGCTGAAGAGACTCTGAAGAGATGCCCTGATGTCTTCTTCCTATACCTCTACATATCTGCTTTTTCTTTCAAAATTAAGGTACCAAGGACAAGCTTTGAATGTAGTGATAGCTTCAGGGCTGGTTCATTTAATGAGAAATCTTTTTTTTTCAAGGGTCCTCTGCTAATAGATATGTACCTTGTGCTAAGATTGCCTGGCCTTGAAGAGTTTACTGTGTATCCACTTAAAGAACAAAAATTATGACTTACTGGGACTTATTAGTTTCAGAGTTCTTTGACAACTTGATTTGTTCCCTCTTAATTAGTTAATGGTTGGTTCAGACTGTGATAGCCTCCAGCAAGGCTTAGAGCTTATGCTCAAGGCTCATAGCCTTGAAATATTGGCTGTAAGCCTACAGTGGTTGGAGAAAATGAAAATCCTTAGCAGGGAAGTTATGTGTGTTGTCTAGAATAAGGATGTCTTCCTTTCCCCCTTTATCATACAAAAAGAACTATGGAAAACTTTTTTTTTCATACAAATTGAGAAATTGACTTTATACAAGTAAAAATGGAAGTACCTTGCTCAAATGCCTGAGTATTGTTAAATAAAATTGGAGGGAGAGATTAACTTTTTAACTCCCAACTTAAAGTTTATGCACACAACACGGTACTGGTACTTGGAGACGTCAGCTGTTGAAGTTGGGATAAAATGCCAGCTTAGAGCTTAACAAGATAATTGAAGAGAAATCAAAGGATGAAGAGGTTACCCAAACTTGTTGATTAGCATTGTTTAACAAAACTACACACCCACTTATCCGATCCCTGTCCACTGATAGCATTTTCCTTTCATGCAAACTTCATAGCTGAAGGATCAATACATCATTAGCCTGCAGAATGCTGTTTTCTGGGCATCAGACACACTCCTGGGAACACTATCTGAGGCATAATGACAGAGGTTGGGCTGTAATAAAAGTCCTGAATTATGCCACATTAAGAATCAACTCCCCATGAAACTGGTAAGCTGCTCAAATATTCCCTTGTGTGGCTTCCGACACACCATCCAATATTTAGCATGGATTTTGGCTAATGCACCTCATTTATCCCCGAGATAGTCTTCCAAAGCAGGGAGCTGGTATTACTACCCTTTAAAAAATGAAGAACAGGAGCCTTACAGAGATTAAGTGGACAAGTCATAGCCTAATCAATATCTTAGAACCCTTTACTACAATAGATACTCCCTGCTTCTTTGGGCTCTAAGAACTGTCAGGATTTTAAACATTCTCTTCACAATCTCTCTCCAGCTGCTCCATCCCCAGCCAGAGAGCTTGTGATTATGCACTCACATTAAACTTCACAGTTCTCTTCCCTCCACTCTCACTCCTGAGTCTGTCCCTCCACAAGCCACAGAAGTCCCAACACATTGAGTCTCCCCTGGACTTCACCTCCCTCGTCTCCTTCCCCTAAATGACTCATTTTGTTTACTGAGCAGAGAAGCTAATAGAAGGCAGCAAAATTTAAGCTTCCCTGGGTCTTGCTTTACACGCTGACAAAATCATTCTTTTCTCTCTGTTAAATATTCATGGCTTTCCAATTTTTAGATACAAAGGTACATTCTGTTTTAAGATGTGCTGATCCAAGACATACTGTTTCCATTGATTTCCTCCTCTCTGCATTTCTGTTGCATTTGAAACAAAGAGATCCTCATTCACTTCTGAAATACGGACCTGAATTTGCCTTTGGTTGTGTTTTTAATTTAATTGCTATTCAATGGAAGTGCTTAGCATTGGTAGACATTAAGAAAAAAAAAATTGTTATTTTTCTTTTCACATCCTGTGCACACATAGGCATACACACATGCAAAGAAAAATCACGTCATTGTTTCCACATGTCTCACCCTAATGTTAATATAATTTAAAAGACATTTTAAACAAAGTTGAATCTATTACAGATTTCAACTATTTGCACTTTGAAGGGGAAATAAAATAGAAATACATGGATAGAAACAAGAAAGATGTTTACTCTAGAACAGCTGAGAGATTGTGGAAAATAAAAGGGAGTGGAGGTGCCTCTATTTTAAGAAGCATGACAGAGGTGTCACAGCGTAACAACTATGAGAAGAACTAGAAGGGTGGGGGGATGGGACTCTGGGGAGCAAGGGTCACTGAGCGGAATAGTACAGGGTATTGTGAGTGGACAGTAGTACAAGACTTTCAGTTTCTGGAAACAGCATGGATTGTTTCTCTGGTCCACGGCTTTTCATCTGCATAGCTATATGATGTTGACATTAGAAACATTTTTAATGTGATAAAGGAACATAGCACAATGTCAGACTTTTAGTAAATTCTCGGGATGAGGAGCACAAAATTAGAACTTGTATGTCCTTTTGGGTTGTATTGGTGAAAAAATTTCCATTCACTAAGGGTAAGAATGTAGATAAAGTTGTTCAAGACTACTGAACACTGAAGTTCAAAATCTCTTTGGAATAAGCTATTATTTGATGCTCTAGAAGAGCAGAATCATTTCATGATTAGTTGCATGATTTTTATGAAGATTTCAGAATGAACAATGCAATTATTTTTAGTTTTTCTTTAGCCATCCCAGGAAGTTTCTTAGGGCAGTAAAGTCAGACTGATGAAAGCACTGTATTAATACAATGATACTAACAGACAGTGTGTCATGGACCATGAATAACAATGGACCTTCAATGCAAATACTCGGCTTTAGGAAACACAAGTTTATCCAACCTGGCATTACTTGCAGTTTTTTTTTAAATAAATCTTTATTAGTACATTATATATACACACATTATAATCACAATCAACATTGATAATCTGTACCGGTATATATATGACACAACTTAATTCTCTTTTTTCCCATTCTCCTACCCAGCCTAACCTCCCTATATATATTTAAGCTTTTTAAAAAAATCTTTATTGGTACATTAAATATACACATCATGATTGCACTCCATAATGGGGATTTGTACCAGTATAAGACACAACTTAATTCTCATTTTTTCCCATAGCCCTACCCACCCACCACCCCCATATATACATAAAATTTGTTTCCTTACTTTTTTGTTACAATCTCAACATTATCCCCTTTCACCTTATTTTACATTGAGCATTTTCTATTTCACAATATATAACATACAATGCTAGGACTCATTTACATCTTCATTTTCTCATACCAGAGAAAAGATGCGATATGTACCTATCTGTGACCTATTTATTTCACTTATGAGGAT